>NW_019167826.1:31165230-31309149 GCF_002303985.1 Durio zibethinus | reverse complement strand
CAGCACGTAGGGTGGGATCGGGCCGATCCCCGCTTTGTATTCTACCTCTCCGACCGATTGAGCACCCATGTCACGCCCTGGGCAGGTGTGCCAGGCACATCAGGTGCACCAGCAGGCGAGCTAGAGGTTAAGGCCCACAGACCAGGCGTGCTGGCGGGTATCTATGCGCAAAGCCTAGCGAACGAGTTCAGAACACCCGCCCAACTTGCAGGCCAGCCCGTGAGACCAAGGCCTGGCATACAAGCTGCCCACAAAACATCCAGAAGGGCCCAAGGTGCTGGACAGGCAAGGGAAGCTTCTGGAAGCAGGCATGATCAGTTGGAGCATCCTGGCAAATTTGGTTGACCCTAAAAATTAGGAGTTAGCATCCTGATTGATTGTAATTTGTATAATCCCATGATTTTAGCCTTTATTCTAGGGATATGCCATTAAGTTGTAGCTGGGGCCTCAACTATAATTAGAGGGCTGCTCCACCCTCATTTGTACACCATCAAACACTTCTGTTTCAGTGAATACAAGAGCATTTCCAAAATTCTGTCTTCTTATCCTATTTCTCTTTAACTTGCGCAATTAGCCCTTCCCATTGTTCTAGTGCCCGGACGCTTGTGTTTTAGGCTGACTTAGGCATAAAGGAGGAGATTCCAAGCCTAAGGCCGCATGGTTTCTGAGACTAAGGTCAGAGCCCGTGACAGTTGGTATCGTAGTGAGTTCGATTCTGCGTGTTTGTGTTGTGCAAGTTAGATCGTGATTGAGGCGATGGCATCCCAAAGCGATGTTGCTAGCCAACAACTAGAGGCCCAGGAGCATAGGTGTGGAGGAGGCAAGAAAGCCAATTCTAGAGATATCTGGTCTACCATGGACGGTAGGCTGGCCAAGGTAGAGGTGACCGTAGGCAACATGGGGGAGAAGCTTGAGGAGGTAGAGACTCACATTGCATCGCTAGACTCTATGGGGGAGGAGATCCAAAGTGAGCTGGAAGCTGCTCTCAACAAAGGCATGGACGTGTTCACCCGAAAGAATCAGACCTTGGAGGCTGAAGTGCTGACCTTTGCGATGGCATGGAGGCCATGCGCCAGCGGATGGAAGAGCTTGCCAGTGAGCTCGTTGCTTGCAAGACTGCCATTGGGAATGGCATGTTTGCTGGAGTGTCCAAGTCCAGATTGGATGTCCCCAAGCCTAAGGAGTTCAAGGGGACTAGGGTAGCCAAGGAAGTAGACAACTACCTATGGGGTATGGAGCAGTACTTCCAGGCCATGGGCATTCAAGACGAGGCGATAAAGGTAAGCACCGCTGCTATGTATCTCATTGATGTAGCCTTATTGTGGTGGAGGTGTAGGTGTGATGATGTCAAGCATGGGAGCGCCAAGATTGGAACCTGGGTAGAGTTCCAAAAAGAGTTCAGAGAACAATTTTACCCAGAGTATGCCGATGATGAGGCACGGGCAAAGTTACGCAGGCTGAGCCAACAAGGGGACATAAAGGAGTATGTCCAAAAATTCTCTGAACTGATGCTACAGATCTCGGATCTAGGCAAGAAGAATGCCTTATTTGCTTTCATGATGGGCTGAAGCCGTGCGTGAAGCATGAGCTACAAAGGAGAGGAGTTCATGACTTAGCTAAAGCCATGACTACTGTCGAGGCCTTGATAGAGTTCAAGCCTCTGAACAAGTTCGAGTCTACCAAGCCCAAGGGTAAGGGCAGGGACGATAGGGACTAGAAGAAGCAGTCTAAGGGGAAGGACCATGACCGGGAGTCCAAGGATGGAGACTGAGACCGTTCAACCAAGGATGGTGAGAGGAAGCCACCAGCAGGCAAGTGGAAAGCAAAAGGGGATCGAGAGCCACTAGCATGCTACCTATGTGGAGGGAGCCACATAGCATGCAATTGCCCTTAGAAGGGCAAACTGGCTGCTGTAGACAAGGTGTCTAACGAGGAGCCAGAGTCAGGGGTAGCAAAGCTTGGGTCATTGGTGCTCAATGTTGTCTAGAGTAAGGGGAGCCACAAGCCAAAGGGCTTGATGTTTGTGGATCTAATGGTTACGGGTCAGAAGGTGAGCGCACTAGTGGACACAAGGTGCCTCGCATCTTTTTATTTTAGGTGATGGAGCCCGAAGCTTGAACTAAAGGTGCAGAAAGGGATAGTACCATCAAAATGATGAACTCCAAGGAGGTTCCAGCCATTAGAGTAGCACGGGGAGTGGAGTTGCAGCTTGGAGACTAGAAAGGTAAGGACACTATAGAGGTAATACCGCTTGACGACTATGAGTTTCTGATTGGGTTGGATTTCCTTGTTCGGATTAACGCCCTCCTTGTGCCTTTTGCCGATTGTGTTTACATCTTGGATGCACGGTGCCAAAGCCTAGTGCCATTGAGGAAAGGGTCTGGAGTTGGGTCACGGGTGGTGTCAGCCATCCAATTTGCCAAAGCGGTAAGCAGACAAGAAGACACCTTCTTGGCAACCCTAAAATATGATGACCCAAGGGAGAAGGAGACCGAGTCACCCTTGGAGGTGCTAAAGGTGCTGAAGACCTTTAGGGATGTGATGCCCGCAAAGCTGCCTAGCAAGCTACCACCTAAGAAGAAGGTGGACCACAAGATCAAGCTGGTGTCCGAGGCAACCCACTGGCTAGAGCCGCTTACCGAATGTCTCCACCAGAGTTGGAGGAGTTGAGGAAGCAGCTCAAACAGTTAGTTGATGCTGGCTTCATCAGGCCATCGAAGGTACCCTATGGTGCACTGGTTCTATTCCAGTGCAAGCATGATGGGTCGTTGCGGCTGTGCATAGACTATCGGGCTTTGAACAAGCTAACCATCAAGAACAAGTACCCCATCCCACTCATTGCGAACTTGTTCGATCAACTTGGGAATGCAAGGTGGTTCACCAAGCTAGATTTGAGGTCGGGCTACCATCAAGTCAGGATCGTGGAGGGAGATGAGCCAAAGACAGCATGTGTCACTCGGTATGGTTCATATGAGTTCTTGGTGATGCCTTTCAGACTCACGAATGCCCCAGTAACATTTTGCACCCTTATGAACAAGGTACTTCAGTCGTTCCTTGATCGATTTGTTGTGGTTTATTTAGATGACATTGTGATCTACTGCCAGACTTTGAGAGAGCATGTAGACCACTTGAGACAGGTGTTCAAGGTGTTGTGGGCGCACAAGTTGTTTGTCAAGAGGGAGAAGTGCTCATTCACCCAGCAGGAGATCCCATTCCTATACCACATAGTGGGAGGTGGCAGGATATGCATGGATGAAGGCAAGATACACGCCATCCTGGAGTGGCAACCGCCAGCCAAGGTCACTGAGTTGAAATCATTCCTTGGGCTGGTTAACTACTACAGGCGCTTCATCAAAGGTCACTCAGCAATAGCCACACCATTGATTGACTTGCTCAAGAAAGAGAGAGCATGGGAGTGGAGCACAGGGTGCTAGGAAGCCTTTAATAGGTTGAAGCGGGCTGTGACCGAGAAGCCAGTCTTGGCCTTGCCAGACCATGCCAAGCCGTATGAGGTACATACGAATGCATCAGACTTTACCATAGGGGGCATGTTGATGCAAGAGGGACGTCCAGTCACGTTCGAGAGCAAGAAGCTGAACGAGACTGAACGCAAGTACACGGTCCAAGAGAAGGAGATGACTATAGTGGTACACTGCTTGTGTACTTGGTGGCATTACCAGTTGGGGTCGAGGTTCGTGGTGAGGATGGACAATGTGGTGACCAGCTACTTCTAGACGCAGAAGAAGCTGCCCACCAAGCAGGCAAGATGGCAAGATTTTCTTGCAGAATTTGATTTTCAGATGGAGTACAAGCCAAGACGGGCGAACCTAGTGGCAGACGCCCTGAGCAGAAAGGCTAACCTTGCTGCCATTAGCCAACTAGAGGGGTCACTGGTGTCGTGCATCAATGAGGGACTTGGGCATGATCCTACAGCCAAGGCTTTGATGGAGAACGCCCAGCAAGGAAAGACTAGGCGATTTTAGTTGCAGGATGGGTTGCTGTACACCAGGGGTAGTAGACTGTTTGTGCTGCAACACGGGAAGCTTGGCAAGGAAGTTTTGCAAGAATGCCATGATTCAAGGTGGGCTGGACACCCCAGAGTGAGCTGCACCCTGGCACTGATTGAGGATCGGTACTACTAGCCGCACATGAGGGACGATGTGGAGGCCTATGTGAAGACTTGTCTTATGTGCCAACAGGACAAGGTGGAGCTCAAGAAACCAGGGGGTCTCTTAGAGCCATTGCCAGTGCCAGAGCGACCATGGGAGAGTGTTTCTCTGGACTTTATAGTCGGTCTACCCAAAGCAGAAGGGTTTGGAAGCATCATGGTAGTGGTGGATAGGTTTTCCAAGTATGGAATCTTCATTCCAACAACCAAGGAGTGCCCAGCCAAGGAGGCAGCTCGATTGTTCTTGAAGAACATGGTTAAGTACTGGGGAGGGCCGGGGACCATTGTTAGTGATCGAGACAGGCGTTTCACGGGCAGGTTCTGGACTGAGTTATTCAAGCTATTTGGGTCAGATTTGAACTTTTCCACTAGCATGCATTCACAGACCGATGGGCAGACAGAGTGAGTAAATGGACTATTGGAGATCTACCTCAGGCACTATGTAAGTGCCATACAAAGGGACTGGCCAAAGCTGCTAGATATTGCGCAGTTTTCCTACAACTTGCAAAAGAGCGAGGCAACGAACCAGAGCCCATTTGAGGTTGTGACAGGGCAACAACCACTAACACCCGGTTTGATCGCTGTAGGTTATACAGGGCCAAATCTAGTAGTATACAAGTTTCCCAAGGCGTGGCAGGAGCAAATTGACTTGGCTAGAGTTTGTCTACACAAAGCGGCCAAGAGGTCGAAGAAGTGGGCAGACCAGAATAGGCGGGACGTGCAGTTCCAGGTTGGAGACTTGGTGTTGGTGAAGCTACATCCCATTGTACGCCATAGGGGGCTGCACAAAGGCCTAGTCCAGAGGTATGAGGGACCTTTTCGAATAGTCAAGAGGGTACGCAAGGTTGCCTATAAGCTAGATATGCCACCCAAGCTGAGGGTACACCTTATGTTCCATGTGAGCATGCTCAAGCCGTTCCATGAGGATGAGGGAGATCCAAGACGGGCAGAGTCAAAGCGTGCACCATTAGGAGCAAAGGCCTCATATGGGAAGGAGGTCCACAGCTTCATAGCTGACCGAAAGGTGAGACGAAAGAATTATCAGCCAAGACAACAGTACTTGGTGCGCTGGAAGGGACTTTCAAATAGTGAGGCAAGCTGGGAACCAGCAGATGACTTATGGCAGTTCAGGGACCAAATCAGGTAGTACCATGCAGAAGACGCAATGAGGGCATTGTGCAATCAGGTGGGGGAGAATGTCACACCCTGGGTGGGCACGCCAGGCACATCAGGTGCACCAGCAGGTGAGCCAGAGGTTAAGGCCCACAGACCAGGCGTGCTGGCTGATATCTATGCGCAAAGCTTAGCAAACGAGTTCATAATGCCCGCCCAACTTACAGGCCAGCTCGTGAGACCAAGTCCTGGCATACAAGCTACCCGTACCACATCCAGAAAGGCCCAAGGTGCTGGACAGGCAAGAGAAGCTTTTAGAAGCAAGCAGGATCAGTTGGAGTATCCTGGCAGATTTGGTTGACCCTAAAAATCAGGAGTTAGCATCCTGATTGATTGTAATCTGTATAATCCCATGATTTTAGCCTTTATTCTAAGGATATGCCATTAAGTTGTAGCTGGAGCCTCAACTATAAATAGAGGGCTGCTCCACCCTCATTTGTACACCATCAAACACTTCTGTTTCAGTGAATACAAGAGCATTTCCAGAATTCTATCTTCTTATCCTGTTTCTCTTTAACTTGCGTAATCAGCCCTTCCCATTGTTCTAGTGCCCGTACGCTTGTGTTTTAGGCTAACTTAGGCATAAAGGAGGAGATTCCAAGCCTAAGGCCGCACGATTTCTGAGTCTAAGGTCGGAGCCCGTGACACCTGCACGCTCGTTTCGTGGGTTAGCTTAGGCATACGGAGTTCATTCCATGTCTAAGCCCCAGCTGAATCGAGGGTTATGGTAGCAGGACTGGTAGCGGCATCGGCAGCACGCAGAGGGGGATCGGGCTGATCTCGGCTTGCGCATTATGCCTCTCCGATCGGTTGAGCACCCGCACATTCGTTTCGTGGGTTGACTTAGGCATACAGAGTTCATCCCATGTCTAAGCATATGGAGTTCATTCCCAATCTAAGATCAGATCGGATGAGGGTTGCGGCAGTAGGATACAGCACGCAGGGGGAACCGGGCCGATCCCTGGCTTGTGCATTCTGCCTCTCGAGCTGAGCGCCCGCACGCCTTCCATGGGTTGGCTTAGGCATAGGGAGTTCATTCCATGTCTAAGCCCCAGTCAGACCGAGGGTTGTGGCAGCGGAACCGGCAGTACGTAGGGGGGACCAGGCCGATCCGACTTAAGCATTAATGCCTCTTTGACCGATTCAGTGCCCCGTACGCTCGTTTCATGGGTTGACTTATGCATAGGAAAGTTCATTCCCAGTCTAAGATCGGATCGGATCGAGGTTTACGGCAGCAAGATCGACAGCACGCACGAGGGATCGGGCCGCTCCTCAGCTTACGCATTCTACCTCTCCAGCTGGCTGAGCGCCACACGTTCATTCATGGGTTGGCTTAGGCATACGGAGTTCATTCCATGTCTAAGCCTAGTCAGACAGAAGGTTGTGGCAGGCAGAGACCGCAGCGAGATCGGCAGCACGTACAGGGGGACCGGGCTGATCTCAGGCTTGTGCATTATGCCTCTTCGACCGACCTCCTCTACGGCCGGCTGAGCCCTACGCGCTCGTATTCGTTGGTTGACTTAGGCATACAGAGTTCATCCCCAGTCTAAGCATACAGAGTTCATCCCCAGTCTAAGCATACAGAGTTCATTCCCAGTCTAAGATCAGACCGGACTGAGGGTTATGCGGCAGAGCAGGATCGACAGCACATAGGAGGAATCGGGTTGATCCTGTCTTGTGCATTCTGCCTTTCCGGCCAGCTGAGCGCCCACACGCCCGTTTCGTGGGTTGGCTTAGGCATAGGGAGTTCATTCCATGTCTAAGCCCCAGTCGGATCGAGGGTTGTGGCAGCGGGACCGGTAGCACACAGAAGGGGACGGGTCGATCCTCGGCTTGCGCATTATGCCTCTCCGATCGGCTCAGCGCCCGAACGCTCATTTCGTGGGTTGACTTAGGCATATGGAGTTCATTCCCAGTCTAAGATCAGAACAGACCGAGGGTTGCTGCAGCAAGATCGACAGCATGCAAGGGGGACTGGCCAATCCCCGGCTTGTGCATTCTACCTCTCCGACCGGCTGAGCGGCCGTACGCTCGTTTCGTGGGTTGGCTGAGGCATACGGAGTTCATTCCATGTCTAAGCATACGGAGTTCATTCCCAGTCTAAGATCAGACCGGACCGAGGGTTGCGACAACAGGACTAGTAGTAGGATCGACAGCACGCAGGGGGGATCAGGTCGATCCCCGACTTGTGCATCTGCCTCTCCAGCCGACTGAGCACCCATATGCTCATTTCATGGGTTGACTTAGGCATACGGAGTTCATCCCCAGTCTAAGCATACAGAGTTCATTCCCAGTCTAAGATCAGATCGGATTGAGGGTTGTGGCAGCAGGATCAGCAGCACACAGGGGGGACCAGGCTGATCCCCGACTTGCGCATTCTACCTCTCCGACCGGCTGAGCGTTCACACGCCCATTTCGTGGGTTGGCTTAGGCATAGGGAGTTTATTCCATGTCTAAGCCCCAGTCGGACCGAGGGTTGTGGTAGCGGGACCGGCAGCACGTAGAGGGGGACCGAGCCGATCCCCGGCTTGTGCATTCTGCCACTCCGACCGGCTGAGTGCCTGCACGCTCGTTTCGTGGGTTGGCTTAGGCATAAGGAGTTCATTCCATGTCTAAGCATACGGAGTTCATTCTAGTCTAAGAGTTTGAACCGCGATGCACATGCTGGGCTCAGGCATGTGCTGGTGCCACATTTTTTTCGCCCGGGGCACCATCGCCGGGAGCCTAACCGACGGCATTGGGGGTTTCAGCGATGGGGGGCCAGGGGGTGCGCGCACATGATGTGCGATGGGTGCTGGTACTTGGCCCTTATATTGGTCCCCTATCCCTCATCAAACCTCGAGAACTCACACCCCCTTAAAGAGCATTTGAGATTTTATAGGTTTGCTGCCAGTAGCCATTAAAGTGTCTGAAATGGGGACACTTTTTTGAAACAGTCACAAAATCTTCTCCTTTTCAAATTTTTAGCTAAATATTTTTGTGCATGCCAATAAAAATACAAGGATCATCTCTACCAAATTTAGGGACAAAACTCTCTCTAAAAAAATTTTAAAAAATCCCGAACTGTAAAAGTTTCAAAAATCTTGAAAAATAGAAAACGGGTCGTCTTGCCACGAAACTTCACATGAAGGCTTAGGGGACCGTTGTATGAATTTACAAGCCATAAAAATGGCATTGGCATGGCAGAAATATGAAGATGTGCTTGAACCCACCTACCACCCGCTCGATCCCCGACTTGCGATCCTGCCTCTCTGGTCGGCTGAGCGCCCGCACGCCCATTTCATGGGTTGGCTTAGGCATAGGGAGTTCATTCCATGTCAAAGCCCCAGCCGACCGAGGGTTGTGGCAGCAGGACCGACAGCATGCAGAGGTGGACCGGGCCGATCCCCGACTTGCACATTATGCCTTTCCGGCCAGCTTAGTGCCCGCACGCTCGTTTCATGGGTTGACTTAGGCATACGGAGTTCATTCCTAGTCTAAGATCGGACCGAACTGAGGGTTGCGATAGCAGGATCGACAGCACGTAGGTGGGGACCGGGCTGATCCCTGGCTGAGCACCCACACGCACGCTTGTTTCATGGGTTGGCTTAGGCATATGGAGTTCATTCCATGTCTAAGCATACGGAGTTCATTCCCAATCTAAGATCAGACCAAACCGAGGGTTGCGATAGCAGGACCAGCAGTAGAATCGACAGCACATAGGGGGCACTAGGTTGATCCCTGGCTTACGCATTCTGCCCCTCTAACCGGCTGAGCACCCTCACGATCATTTCGTGGGTTGACTTAGGCATACGGAGTTCATTCCAAGTCTAAACCCCAGCTGGATCGAGGGTTATGGCAACAGGACTGGTAGCGGGATCGACAGCACGCAGAGGGGGACTGAGCTGATCCCCGACTTACACATTATGCCTTTCGGCCAACCTTTTCGGCCGGCTACGCACCCGCGTGCTCATTTCATGGGTTGACTTAGGCATACGAAGTTCATCCCCAGTCTAAGCATACGGAGTTCATTCCCAGTGTAGGATCGGATCGAGTGTTACGGCAATAGGATCGACAGCAAGTAGGGGGGATCGGACCGATCCTTGACTTGTGCATTCTGCCTCTTCTGCTGACTGACCACCCACCCACCCGTTTCGTGGGTTGGCTTAGGCATAGGGAGTTCCTTCCATGTCTAAGCCCCAGCCAAACCGAGGGTTATGGTAGTTGGACCAGCAGCACGTAGAGGGGGACCGAGCCGATCCTCGGCTTGCGTATTATACTTCTTCGGTCGGCTCAACACTCGCACGCGCGTTTCGTGGGTTGACTTATGCATACGGAGTTCATTCCCAGTCTAAGATCAGACCAGATTGAGGGTTGCTGCAGCAGGATCGATAGTACGTATGGGGGGACCAGGCCGATCCCTGACTTACGCATTCTTCCTCTCCGATCGACTGAACGCTCGCACGTTTGTTTTGTGGGTTGGCTTAGGCATATGGAGTTCATTCCATGTCTAAGCCCCAGCCAGACCGAGGGTTGTGGCAGCAGGACCGACAGTGCGATCGGTACCATACAGAGGGGGATCGAGCTGATCTCGGCTTGCACATTATGCCTCTTCAGTCGGCCTCTCCGGCCGGCTGAGCGCCCGCATGCTCATTTCATGGGTTGACTTAGGCATACGAAGGTCATCCCCAGTCTAAGCATATGGAGTTCATTCCCAGTCTAAGATCGAACCGGACCGAGGGTTGCGACAGCAGGATCGACAGCACGCAGGGGGGACCAGGCCGATTCCCGGCTTGCGCATTCTGCCTCTCCGATCGGTTGAGCGCCCGCATGCCCGTTTTGTGGGTTGGCTTAGGCATAGGGAGTTCATTCCATGTCTAACCCGGAGTCGGATTGAAGGTTGTGGCAGCGGGATCGACAGCACGCAGAGGGGGACCGGGCCGAGCCCTGGCTTGCGCATTATGCCTCTTCGGCCAGCTCAGCATCCACACGCTCGTTTCGTGGGTTGACTTATGCATACCGAGTTCATTCTCAGTCTAAGATTGGATCGGACCGAGGGTTACAGCAGCAGGATGGACAGCACGCACGGGGGACCGGACCGATCCCCGACTTGCACATTCTGCCTCTCCGGTCGGCTGAGCGCCCGCACGCTCATTTCGTAGGTTGGCTTAGGCATACAAAGTTCATTCCATGTGTAAGTATACGGAGTTCTTTCCCAGTGTAAGATTTTGAGCCACGGTGCACATGCTGGGCCCGGGCATGTGCTGGTGCCGCATTCTTTTTGCCCGAGGCACCATCGTCGGAGCATCGTCGGAGAACCTAAACGGCAGAATTGGGGGGGCCGGGGGGGTGTACTCACATGATGTGAGATGGGTGCTGGTACTTGGCCCTTATATTGGCCCCCTATCCCTCATCAAACCTCGAGAACTCACACCCCCTTAAAGAGCATTTGAGATTTTATAGGTTTGCTCCCAGTAGCCATTAAAATGTCTGAAATGGGGACACTTTTTTCAAACGGTCACAAAATCTTCTCCACTTCGAGTTTTTAGCTGAATTTTTTTGTGCATGCCAGCAAAAGTACAAGGATCACCTCTAAAAATTTGGGGACAAAACTCTTTCTAAAAAAATTTTAAAAAATCCCGAACCGTAAAAAGTTTCAAAAATCGTGAAAAATAGAAAACGGGTCGTCTTGCCACGAAACCTCACATGAAGGCTTAGGGGACCACTGTATGAATTTACAAGCCATAAAAATGGCATTGGCACGGTAGAAATATGAAGATGTGCTTGAACCCACGTACCACCCGTTCGATCCCCGACTTGCGCATCCTGCCTCTCTGGTCGGCTGAGCGCTCGCACGCTCGTTTCGTGGGTTGACTTAGGCATACGGAGTTCATCCCCAGTCTAAGCATATGGAGTTCATTCCCAGTCTAAGATCGGACCGGACCGAGGGTTGTAGAAACAGGATCGGTAGCATGTAGGGTGGATTAAGTCGATCCCCAGCTTGCGCATTCTGCCTCTCTGACTGGCTGAGCGCTCACATGCCTGTTTCATGGGTTGGCTTAGACATAGGTAGTTCATTCCATGTGTAAGCCCCAACCAGACCAAGGATTGTGGCAGCGGGACTGACAGCACGCAGAGGGGGACCGGGCCGATCCTCGGCTTACGCATTATGCCTATCTGGTCGGCTCAGCACTCGTACGCTCGTTTCGTGGGTTAACTTAGGCATACGGAGTTCATTCCCAGTCTAAGATCGGACCAGACTGAGGATTACGGTAGCAGGATCGACAGCACGATGGGGGGATCGGTCGATCCTCGGCTTGCGCATTCTGCCTCTCCGGTCGACTGAGTGCCCGCATGCTCATTTCGTGGGTTGGCTTAGGCATACAGAGTTCATTCCATGTCTAAGCATACGGAGTTCATTCCCAGTCTAAGATAAGATCGGACGAAGCGTAGTGGCAGCAGGACCAACAGCAGGATCAGCAGCATGTAGGGGGTACCAGGTCGATCCTCGGCTTACGGATTCTGCCTATCCAGTCGGCTGAGTGCCCGCACGCTCATTTCGTGGGTTGGCTTAGGCGTACAGAGTTCGTTCCAGGTCTAAGCCCCGCCGGACCGAGGGTTGTGGCAACAAGACCGGCAGCGGGATGGATAGCACGCAGAGGGGGATTGGGCTGATCCTCGGCTTGCACATTATGCCTCTCCGACTAGCCTCTCCAATCGGCTGAGCGCCCGTACGCTCATTTCGTGGGTTGACTTAGACATATAGAGTTCATCCCTAGTCTAAGCATACGGAGTTCATTCCCAGTCTAAGATCGGATCGGACCGAGGGTTGTGGCAACAGGATCGACAGCACGCAGGGGGAACCGGATCAATCCTCGGCTTGTGCATTCTACCTTTTCGGCCGACTGAGCACCCGCATGCCCTTTTCGTGGGTTCACTTCATAGGGAGTTCATTCCATGTCTAAGCTCCAACCAGACCGAGGGTTGTGGTAGCAGGACTGGCAGCACGCAGAAGGGGACTGGGTCAATCCCCGGCTTGCGCATTACACCTCTTCGGTCGGCTCAGCACCTGCACGCTCATTTCGTTAGTTCACTTATGCATACGGAGTTCATTCCTAGTCTAAGATTGGATCGGACCGAGGGTTGCGGCAGCAGGATCGACAGCACGTAGGGGGGGACTGGACCGATCCCCAACTTGCGCATTCTACCTTTCTGATCGGCTGAGCACCCGCACGCTCATTTCATGGGTTGGCTTAGGCATACGGAGTTCATTCCATGTCTAGGCATACGGAGTTCATTCCCAGTCTAAGATTTTGAGCCACAGTGCACATGCTGGGCTCAAGCATGTGTTGGTGCCGTATTTTTTTCACCTGGGGCACCATCGTCGGAGCATCGTCGGAGCACTGTCGGAGCATCTTTCGGAGCACCGTCGGAGAGCCTAACCGGTGGTATTGTGGGTTCCGATGATTAGGGGGGCTGAGTGGTGTGCGTACATGATGTGGGATGGGTGCTGGTACTTGTGTCGCGGGCTTTGACCTTAGACTCAGAAACCGTGTAGCCTTAGGCTTGGAATCTCTTTTTTTATGCCTAGGTCAGCCTAAAACACAAGCGTACAGGTACTACAACAACGAAAAGGGCTGATTACATAAGTTCAAGAGAAACAGGATAAGAAGGCAGAATTCTGGAAATGCTATTGTATTCACTGAAACGAAAGTGTTTGATGGTGTACAAATGAGGGAAGAGCAGCCCTCTATTTATAGTTGAGGCTCTAGCTTACACTTAATAGCAATATTCATAGAATAAAGGCTAAAATCATGGGATTATACAGATTGCAATCAATCAGGATGCTAACTCTTGATTTTCAGGGTCAACCAAATCTGCCAGGATGCTGCTGCTGATCCTGCCTGCTTCCAAAAGCTTCCCTTGCGTGTCCAGCACCTTGGGCCCTTCTGGATGTGTTGCGGGTAGCTTGTATGCCAGGCCTTGGTCTCACGGGTTAGCCTGCAAGTTCAGCGGGCGTTCTGAACTCGTTTACTATGCTTTGTGCGCAGATACCCGCCAGCACGCCTGGTCTACGGGCCTCAACCTCTGGCTCACCTGTTGGTGCGCCTGATGTGCCTAGCATACCCACCCAGGGTGTGACATTCTCCCCCACCTGATTGCGCAATGCCCTCAATGTGTCTTCTGCATGGTACTGCCTGATCTGGTCCCTGAACTACCATAAGTCATCTACTAGTTCCCAGCTCGCCTCACTGTCTGGAAGTCTCTTCCAACGTACCAAGTACTCTTATCTTGGTTGATAGTTCTTCCGTCTCACCTCCCGGAAAGTTATGATGTTGTGGACCTCCTTTTCATATAAAGCCCTTGCTCTCAATGGTGCACGCTTTGACTCTGCCCGTCTTGGATCTCCCTCATCCTCATGAAATGGCTTGAGCATGCTCACATGGAACATCAAGTGTACCCTCAGCTTGGGTGGCATATCCAGCTTGTAGGAAACCTTGCCTACCCTCTTGACTACTCAAAAAGGTCCCTCATACCTCTGGACTAGGCCTTTGTGCAGCCCCTTATGGCGCACAATGGGATGCAGCTTCACCAGCACCAAGTCTCTAACCTGAACTGCACGTCCCACCTATTCTGGTCTGCCCACTTCTTCGACATCTTGGTCGCCTTGTTGTAGACAAACTCTAGCCAAGTCAATTTGCTCTTGCCATGCCTTGGCAAACTTGTATGCTGCTGGATTTAGTCCTGTATAACCTACAGCAATCGAACCGGGTGTTAGTGGTGTGCCCTATCATAACCTCAAATGGGCTCTGGTTCGTTGCCTCACTCCTTGCAAGTTGTAAGAAAACTGCGCAATATCTAGCAGCTTTGGCCAGTCCCTTTGTGTGGCACTCACATAGTGCCTGAGGTAGACCTTCAATAGTCCATTCACTCGTTGTCTGCCCATCGATTTATGGTTGCATGCTGGTGGAAAAGTTCAAGTCTGACCCCAACAGCTTGAACAACTCAATCTAGAACCTGCCCGTGAAACGCCCATTTCGATCACTAACAATGGTCCTCGGCACTCTTCAGTACTTAACCATGTTTTTCAGGAACAATCGAGCTGCCTCATCGGCTGGGCACTCCTTGGTTGCTAGAATGAAGATTCCATACTTGGAAAACCTGTCCACCACTACCATGATGCTTCCAAACCCTTCTGCTTTGGGTAGACCGACTATAAAGTCCAGAGAAACACTCTCCCATGGTCACTCTGGCACTGGCAATTGCTCCAAGAGATCGCCTGGTTTCTTGAACTCCACCTTGTCCTGTTGGCACACAAGACAAGTCTTCACATAGGCCTCCACATCATCCTTCATGTGTGGCCAATAGTATCGGTCCTCGATCAGCGCCAAGGTACGGCTCACTCCGGGGTGTCCAGCCCATCTTGAATCATGGTATTCTTGCAAAACTTCCTTATGGAGCTTTCCATGCTACGGTAGAAACAGTCTACTGCCCCTGGTGTACAGCAAGCCATCCTGCAACCAAAACTGCCTAGTCTTACCTTGCTGGGCGTACTCCATCAAAGCCTTGGCTGTAGGATCATGCGCAAGTCCCTTCTTGATGTACGACACTAGTGACCCCTCTAGTTGGCTAATGGCAGCAAGGTTAGCCTTTCTGCTCAGGGCATCTGCCACTAGGTTGGCCCGTTCTGGCTTGTACTCCATCTGAAAATCAAATTCTGCAAGAAAATCTTACCATCTCACCTGTTTGGGGGACAGCTTCTTCTGTGTCTGGAAGTAATTGGTCACCATATTATCCATCCTCACCACGAACCTTGACCCCAACAGGTAATGGCGCCAAGTGCACAAGCAGTGCACCACTGCAATCATCTCTTTCTCTTGGACCGTGTACTTGCGCTCAGTCTCGTTCAGCTTCTTACTCTCGAATGCGACTGGTCGTCCCTCCTGCATCAACACGCCCCCTATGGTAAAGTCTAATGCATCCATATGCACCTCATACGGCTTGGCATGGTCTGGCAAGGCCAAGACTGGCTCTTCAGTCACAGCCCACTTCAACCTGTCAAAGGCTTCCTAGCACCCTGCGCTCCACTCCCATGCTTTCCCTTTCTTGAGCAAGTCAGTCAATGGCATGGCTATTGCTGAGTGACCTTTGATGAAGCGCCTGTAGTACTTGACCAGGCCAAGGAATGATCTCAACTTAGTGACCTTGGCTGGCGGTTGCCACTCCAGGATGGCGTGTATCTTGCCTTCATCCATGCGTATCCTGCCACCTCCCACTATATGGCCAAGGAACGGGATCTCTTGTTGGGCGAATGAGCACTTCTCCCTCTTGACAAACAGCTTGTGCGCCCGTAACACCTCGAACACCTATCTCAAGTGGTCTACATGCTCTCCCAAAGTCTGGCTGTAGATCACAATGTCATCCAAATAAACCACAACAAACCGATCAAAGAATGACTGAAGTACCTTGTTCATAAGGGTGCAGAATGTTGCTGGGGCGTTCATGAGTCCGAAAGGCATCACCACGAACTCATACGAATCATACCGAGTGACACATGCTGTCTTTGGCTCATCTCCCTCTGCGATCCTGACTTGATAGTAGCCTGACCTCAAATCCAGCTTGGTGAACCACCTTGCGCTCCCAAGTTGATCAAACAAGTCCGCAATGAGTGGGATGGGGTACTTGTTCTTGATGGTCAGCTTGTTCAAAGCCCGATAGTCTATGCACAGTCGCAACTACCCATCATGCTTGCGCTGAAAAAGAACTGGTGCACCATAGGGTGCCTTCGATGGCCTGATGAAGCCAGTATCAACTAATTCTTTGAGCTACTTCCTCAACTCCTCCAACTCTGGTGGAGACATTCGATAAGGGGCTCTAGCTGGTGGCTTGGCCTCGGACACCAGCTCGATCTTGTGGTCCACCTCCCTCTTAGGTGGTAGCTTGCTAGGTAGCTTTGCGGGCATCACATCACTAAAGTTCTTCACCACCTTTAGCACCTCTAAGGGTGACTCGGTCTCCTTCTCCCTTGGCTCATCATATTTTAGGGCTACCAAGAAAGTGTCTTCTTGTCTGCATACCACCTCGGCAAATTGGATGGCTGACACCACCCATGACCCAACTCCAGACCCTCTCCTCAATGGCACTAGGCATTGGCACCGTGCATCCAAGATGCAAACACAATCGGCAAAAGGCACAAGGAGGGTGTTAATCCGAATAAGGAAATCCAACCCAATCATAAACTCATAGTCGTGAAGGGGTATTACCTCAATGGTCTCCTTGCCTTTCCAGTCTCCAAGCTGTAACTCCACTCCGCGCGCTACTCCAATGGCTGAAACTTCCTTGGAGTTCACCGTTTTGATGGTACCAATCCCTTTTTGCACCTTTAGTTCAAGCTTCCGGGCTCTATCACCTGAAATAAAAAGATGTGAGGCACCTGTGTCCACCAGTGCGCTCACCTTCTGACCCGTAACCATCAGATCTGTAAACATCAAGCCCTTTGGCTTGTGGCTCCCCTTACTCTAGACAACATTGAGCACCAATGACCCAAGCTTTGTTGCCCCTGACTCTGCCTCCTTGTCAGACTCTTTGTCTACAGTAGCCAGCTTGCCTTTCTATGGGTAATTTCCCGCTATGTGGCTCCCTCCACATAGGTAGCATGCTAGTGGCTCTCAGTCCCCTATTGTTTTCCACTTGCCTGCTGGTGGCTTCCTCTTGCCATCCTTGGTTGAACGGTCTCAGTCTCCATCCTTGGACTCCCAGTCACGGTCCTTCCCCTTGGATTGCTTCTTTCGGTCCCTATCATCCCTGCCCTTACCCTTGGGCTTGGTAGACTCGAACTTGTTCAGAGGCTTGAACTCTATCAAGGCCTCGGTAGTAGTCATGGCTTTAGCCAAGTCATGAACTCCTCTCCTTTGTAGCTCATGCTTTACCCACGGCTTCAGCCCATCCAAGAAAGCAAATAAGGCATCCTTCTCGCCTAGATCTGAGATCTGTAGCATCAGTTCAGAGAATTTCTGGACATACTCCCTTATGTCCCCTTGCTGGCTCAACCTGCGCAACTTTGCCCGTGCCTCGTCATCGACATACTCCAGGTAAAATTGTTCTCTGAACTCCTTTTGGAACTCTACCCAGTTTTCAATCTTGACACTCCCACGCCTGACATCATCACACCTGCACCTTTACCACAATAAGGCTACATCAGTGAGATACATAGCAGCGGTGCTTACCTTTATCGCCTCGTCTTGCATGCCTTTAGCCTGAAAGTACTGCTCCATACCCCAAAGGTAGTTATCTACTTCCTTGGCCGCCCTAGTCCCCTTGAACTCTTTAGGCTTGGGGACATCCAATCTGGACTTGGACACTCCAGTAAACATGCCATTCCCAATGGCAGTCTTGCATGCAATGAGCTCATTGGTAAGCTCCTCCATCCGCTGGCGCATAGCCTCCATGCCATCACACAAGGTCAGCACTTCAGCCTCCAAAGTCTGATTCTTTTAGGTGAACACGTCCAAGCCTTTGTTGAGAGTAGCTTGCAGCTCACTTTGGATCTCTTCCCCCATGGAGTCTAGCGATGCAATGTGAGTCTCTACCCCCTCAAGCTTCTCCCCCATGTCGCCCATGGTCACCTCCACCTTGGCCAGCCTACCGTCCATGGTGGACTAGATATCTCTAGAACTGGCTTTCCTCCCTCTTTCACGCCCATGCTCTTGGGCCTCTGGTTGTTGGTTAGCAGCGTCACTTTAGGATGCCATCTCCTCTAACCTGCACAACACAAACACGCAGAATCGAACTTGCTCTAATACCAACTGTCATGGGCTCTAACCTTAGACTCAAAAACCGTGCGGCCTTAGGCTTGGAATCTCCTCTTTTATGCCTAAGTCAGCCTAAAACACAAGCGTACGGGCACTAGAACAACAGGAAGGGCTGATTACGCAAGTTAAAGAGAAACAGGATAAGAAGGCAGAATTCTGGAAATGCTCTTGTATTTACTAAAATAGAAGTGTTTGATGGTGTACAAATGAGGGAGGAGCAGCCCTTTATTTATAATTGAGGCTCCAGCTTACACTTAATGGCAATATCCCTAGAATAAAGGCTAAAATCATGGGATTATACAGATTACAATCAATCAGGATGCTAACTCCTGATTTTCAGGGTCAACCAAATCCGACAGGATGCTACTGCTGATCCTGCCTGCTTCCAGAAGCTTCCCTTGCGTGTCCAGCACCTTGGGCCCTTCTGGATGTGGTGCAGGCAGCTTGTATGCTAGGCCTTGGTCTCACGGGCTGGCCTGGAAGTTGGGCGGGCGTTCTGAACTTGTTTGCTAGGCTTTGTCACGTAGATACCCGCCAGCACGCCTGGTCTGCGGGCCTTAACTTCTGGCTCGCCTGCTGGTGCATCTGATGTGCCTGGCGCGCCTGCCCAGGGTGTGACACTTGGCCCTTATATTGGCCCCCTATCCCTCATCAAACCTCGAGAACTCACACCCTTTAAAGAGCATTTGAGATTTTATAGGTTTGCAGCTAGTAGCCATTAAAGTGTCTGAAATGGGGACACTCTTTTCAAACGGTCACAAAATCTTCTCCACTTAGAGTTTTTAGCTGAATTTTTTTGTGCATGCCAAAAAAAATACAAGGATCACCTCTACCAAATTTGGGGACAAAACACTTTCTAAAACAATTTTAAACAATCCCGAACCGCAAAATGTTTCGAAAATCATGAAAAATAGAAAACTGGTCGTCTTGCCATGAAACTTCACATGAAGGCTTAGGGGACCATTGTATGAATTTACAAGCCATAAAAATGGCATTGGCATGGCAGAAATATGAAGAGGTGCTTGAACCCACCTACCACCCGTTCGATCTCCGGCTTGCGCATCCTGCCTCTCTGGTCGGCTGAGCGCCCGCACGCTCGTTTCGTAGGTTGACTTAGGCATACGGAGTTCCTCCCCAGTCTAAGCATACAGAGTTCATTCCCAATCTAAGATCAGACCGGACCAAGGGTTGCGGCAACAGGATCGGCACACGCAGGGGGGACGAGGCTAATCCCCAGCTTGCTCATTCTGCCTCTCTGGTCGGTTGAGTGCCCGCATGCCCGTTTCATGGGTTGGCTTAGGCATAGGGAGTTCATTCCAGGTCTAAGCCCTAACTGGACCGAGGGTTGTGGTAATGGGATCAGCAGCACGCAGAGGGGGACCGGGCCGATCCCCGGCTTGCACATTATGCCTCTCCGACCGGCTGAGCGCCCGTACGCTCGTTTCGTGGGTTGACTTAGGCATATGAAGTTCATTCCCAATCTAAGATCGGATCGAACCTAGGGGAGCGACAGTAGGATCGATAACACACAGGGGGGACCGGGCCGATCCCCGGCTTACGCATTCTACCTCTACGGTCGGCTGAGCGCCCACACGCTCGTTTCGCGGGTTGGCTTAGGCATACGGAGTTCATTCCATGTCTAAGCATACGGAGTTCATTCCTAGTCTAAGATCAGACCGGATCGAGGGTTACGGCAGCAGGATCGACAGCACGTAGGGGGGATCGAGACGATCCTCGACTTGCACATTTTGTCTCTCCGGCCAGCTGAGCACCCTCACGCTCGTTTTGTGGGTTGGCTTAGGCATACAGAGTTCATTCCACGTCTAAGCCCCAGCTGGACCAAGGGTTGTGGCGGCAAGACCAGGAGCGGGATCAGCAGCACACAGAGGGGGACCGGGCTGATCCTCGACTTACGCATTATGCCTCTCCGATCGACCTTTCCAGCACCCGCACGCTCGTTTCGTGGGTTGACTTAGGCATACGAAGCTCATCCCTAATCTAAGCATACGAAGTTCATTCCCAGTCTAAGATCAAACCAGACCGAAGGTAACGGCAGCAGGATCGACAGCACGCAAGGGGGATCGGGCCAATCCTCGACTTGCGCATTCTGCCTCTCCGGCCGGTTGAGCGCCCGCACACCCGTTTCGTGGGTTGGCTTAGGCATAGGGAGTTCATTCCATGTCAAAGCCTCAGCCGGACCGAGGGTTATGGCAGCAGGATCGGTAGCACGCAAGGGGGACCAGGCTGATCCCTGGCTTGCGCATTCTGCCTCTCCAGCCGGATGAGCGCTTGCACGCCTGTTTCATGGGTTGGCTTAGGCATAGCGAGTTCATTCCATGTCTAAGCTGCAGCCGGACCGAGGGTTATGGTAGCGGGACCGACAGGACGTAGAGGGGGATCGAGCCGATGCCCGACTTGCGCATTATGCCTTTTCAGTCGGCTCAGCGCCCACACGCTCGTTTCGTGGGTTGACTTATGCATACGGAGTTCATTCCCAGTCTAAGATCGGACCGGACCAAGGGTTGCGGCAGCAGGATCGACAACACGTAGGGGTGGACCAGGCCGATCCCCGGCTTGTGCATTCTGCCTCTCCGACCGGCTAAGCACCCGCATGCTCATTTCGTAGGTTGGCTTAGGCATACGGAGTTCATTCTATGTCTAAGCATACGAAGTTCATTCTTAGTCTAAAATTTTGAGCCACGGTGCACATGCTAGACTCGAGCATGTACTGGTGCCATAGTTTTTTCACCCAGGGCACCATCGCCGGAGCATCGTCGGAGAGCCTAACCGATGGCATAGGGGTTCCGACGATTGGGGGGCCGGGGGGTGTGCGAACATGATGTGCGATGGGTGCTGGTACTTAGCCCTTATATTGGCCCCCTATCCCCAATCAAATCTTGAGAACTCACACCCCATTAAAGAGCATTTGAGATTTTATAGGTTTGCTGCCAGTAGCCATTAAAGTGTCTGAAATGGGAACACTTTTTTCAAATGGTCACAAAATCTTCTCCATTTAGAGTTTTTAGCTGAATTTTTTTATGCATGCCAAAAAAAATACAAGGATCACCTCTACCAAATTTGGGGACCAAACTCTTTCTGAAAAAATTTTAAAAAATCTCGAACCGCAAAAAGTTTTAAAAATCCTGAAAAATAGAAAATGGGTAGTCTTGCCACGAAACTTCACATCAAGGCTTAGGGGGCCATTGTATAAATTTACAAGCCATAAAAATGGCATTGGCATGGCAGAAATATGAAGATGTGCTTGAACCCACCTACCACCCGTTCGATCCCCACCTTGCGCATTCTGCCTCTCCAGCCGGCTGAGCGCTTGTACGCCCATTTCATGGGTTGGCTTAGGCATAGGGAGTTCATTGCATGTCTACGCCCTAGCCAGACCGAGGGTTGTGGCAACGGGACCAGTAGCACGCAGAGGGGGACCAGGCCGATCCCCGACTTGCGCATTATGCCTCTCCGATTGGCTCAGCGCCCGTACGCTCGTTTCGTGGGTTGACTTAGGCATACGGAGTTCATTCCTAGTCTAAGATCAGACCAGACCGAGGGTTGCGGTAGTAGGATCGATAGCAAGCAGGGGGGATTTGGTCGATCCCTGGCTTGCGTATTCTGCCTCTCCGACCAACTGAGTGCCCGCACGCTCGTTTCCTGGGTTGGCTTAGGCATACGGAGTTCATTCCATGTCTAAACATACGGAGTTCATTCCCAGTCTAAGATAGGACCGGACCGAGGGTTGCGGCAGTAGGACAGCAACAAGATCGACAGCATACAGGGGGGATCGGGCCGATCCCCGGCTTACGCATTCAGCCTCTCTGATCGGCTGAGTGCCCGCACGCTCATTTCATGGGTTGGCTTAGGCATACGGAGTTCATTCCATGTCTAAGCCCCAGTCGGACCGAGGGTTGTGGTAGCAGGACCGGCAGTGGGATCGACAGCACGCAGAGGGGGACCGAACTGATCCTTGGCTTGTGCATTATGCCTCTCCGACCGGCTAACTGCCCGCACGCTCGATTCGTGGGTTGACTTAGGCATACGGAGTTCATCCCCAGTCTAGGCATACAGAGTTCATTCCCAGTCTAAGATCAGACCGAATCGACGGTTGCGACAGTAGGATCGACAGCACGTAGGGGGGATCGGGCTGATCCTCGACTTGCGGATTCTGCCTCTCCGATCAGATGAGTGCCCACACGCTCGCTTCGTGGGTTAGCTTAGGCATACGGAGTTCATTCCATGTCTAAACATACGGAGTTCATTCCCAGTCTATGATTTTGAACCACGGTGCATGTGCTGGTGCCGCATTTTTTTCACCCGGGCACCATCGTCGGAGTATCACCGTAGAGCCTAACCAGCGACATTGGGGGTTCCGACGATTGGGGGGGCCAGGGGGTGTGCGCACATGATGTACGATGGGTTCTGGTACTTGTGTCACGGGCTCTGACCTTAGACTCAGAAACCTGTGGCCTTAGGCTTGGAATCTCCTCCTTTATGCCTAAGTCAGCCTAAAACACAAGTGTACGGGTACTAGAACAACGGGAAGGGCTGATTACGCAAGTTAAAGAGGAACAGGATAAGAAGGTAGAATTCTGGAAATGCTCTTGCATTCACTGAAGGGAAGAGCAGCCCTGTATTTATAGTTGAGGCTCTAGCTTACACTTAATGGCAATATCCCTAGAATAAAGGCTAAAATCATGGGATTATACAAATTACAATCAATCAGGATGCTAACTCCTGATTTTCAGGGTCAACCAAATCTACCAGGATGCTACTGCTGATCCTGCCTGCTTCCAGAAGCTTTCCTTGCGTGTCCAGCACTTTGGGCCCTTTTGGATGTGGTGCAGGCAGCTTGTATGCCGGGCCTTGGTCTCACGGGCTGGCCTGCAAGTTGGGTGGGCATTCTGAACTCGTTTGCTAGGCTTTGCACGCAGATACCCGCTAGCACGCCTGGTCTACGGGCCTCAACCTTTGGCTCGCCTGTTGGTGCACCTGATGTGCCTGGCGTGCCCTCCCAGGGCATGACATTCTCCCCCACCTAATTGCACAATGCCCTCGTTGCATCTTCTTCATGGTACTGCCTATTCTGGTCCCTGAACTACCATAAGTCATCTGCTGGTTCCCAGCTCACCTCACTATCTTGAAGTCCCTTCCAACGCACCAAGTACTCTTGTCTTGGCTGATAGTTCTTTCGTCTCACCTCCTGATTAGCTATGATGATGTAGACCTCCTTCTCATATGAGGCCCTTGCTCCCAATGGTGCACGCTTTGACTCTGCCTGTCTTGGATCTCCCTCATCCTCATAGAACGACTTGAGTATGCTCACATGGAACACCAGGTGTACCCTCAACTTGGGTGGCATATCCAGCTTGTAGGCAACCTTGCCTACCCTCTTGACTACTCGAAAAGGTCCCTCATACCTCCGAACTAGGCCTTTGTGCAGCCCTCTATGGCGGACAATGGGATGCAGCTTCACTAACACCAAGTCTCCAACCTGGAACTGCATGTCCCACCTATTTTGGTCTACCCACCTATCTTGGCCGCCTTATGTAGACAAACTCTAGCCAAGTCAGTTTGCTCCTGCCATGCCTTGGCAAACTTGTATGCTATTGGATTCGGCCCTGTATAACCTGCAGCAATCCAACCGGGTGTTAGTGGTTGTTACCCTGTCACAACCTTAAATGGGCTCTGGTTCGTTGCCTCGCTCCTTTGCAAGTTGTAGGAAAACTATGCAATATCTAGCAACTTTGGCCATTCCCTTTGTGTGGCACTCACATAGTGCCTGAGGTAGAACTCCAATAGTCCATTCACTCATTCTGTCTGCCCATCGATCTGCGGATGCATGCTGGTGGAAAAGTTTAAGTCTGACCCCAACAGCTTGAACAACTCAGTGCAGAACTTGCCCGTGAAACACCTGTCCCGATCACTAACAATGGTCCTCGGCACTCCTCAATACTTAACCATGTTCTTCATCAACAATCGAGCTGCCTCCTCGGCTGGGCACTCCTTGGTTGTTGGAATGAAGATTCCATACTTGGAAAACCTATCCACCACTACCATGATGCTTCCAAACCCTTCTGCTTTGGGTAGACCGACTATAAAGTCCAGAGAAACACTCTCCCATGGTCGCTCTGGCACTGGCAATGGCTCCAAGAGACCACCTGGTTTCTTGAGCTCCACTTTGTCCTGTTGGCACACAAGACAAGTCTTCACATAGGCCTCCACATCATCCCTCATGTGCGGCCAGTAGTATCGGTCCTCGATCAGCACCAAGGTACGGCTCACTCCGGGGTGTCCAGCCCACCTTGAATCATGGCATTCTTGCAAAACTTCCTTGCGGAGCTTCCCATGCTACGACACAAACAGTCTACTACCCTTGGTGTACAGCAAGCCATCCTGCAACCAAAACCACGTAGTCTTACCTTACTGGGCGTACTCCATCAAAGCCTTGGTTGTAGGATCATGTGCAAGTCCCTCCTTGATGCGCGGCACCAGTGACCCCTCTGGTTGGCTAATGGCAGCAAGGTTAGTCTTCCTGCTCAAGGCATCTGCCACTAGGTTCGCCTGCCCCGGCTTGTACTCCATCTGGAAATCAAATTCCGTAAGAAAATCTTGCCATCTCGCCTGCTTAAGGGATAACTTCTTCTGTGTCTGGAAGTAGCTGGTTGCCACACTGTCCGTCCTAACCACAAACCTCGACCCCAATAGGTAATGGCGCCAAGTGCGTAAGGAGTGCACCACTACAGTCATCTCCGTCTCTTGGATCGTGTACTTGCGCTCAGTCTCGTTCAGCTTCCTGCTCTTGAAAGCGACTGGATATCCCTCTTACATCAACACGCCCCCTATGGCAAAGTCTGATGCATCCGTATGTACCTCATACGGTTTGGCACGGTCTGGCAAGGCCAAGACTGGCTCCTCGGTCATAGCCTGCTTCAACCTATCAAAGGCTTCCTGGCACCCTGCGCTCCACTCCCATGCTTTCCCTTTCTTGAGCAAGTCAGTCAATGGCGTGGCTATTGCTGAGTGACCTTTGATGAAGCACCTGTAGTAGTTGACCAGCCCAAGGAACGATCTCAACTCAGTGACCTTGGCTGGCGGTTGCCACTCCAGGATGGCGTGTATCTTGCCTTCATCCATGCGTATCCTACCACCTCCCACTATGTGGCCAAGGAACGGGATCTCCTGCTAGGTGAATGAGCACTTCTCCCTCTTGACAAACAGCTTGTGCGCCAGCAACACCTCGAACACCTGTCTCAAGTGGTCTACATGCTCTCTCAAAGTCTGGCTATAGATCACAATGTCATCCAAATAAACCATAACAAACTGATCAAGGAATGACTAAAGTACCTTGTTCATAAGGGTGCAGAATGTTGCTGGGGCATTCGTGAGTTCGAAAGGCATCACCAAGAACTCATACGAACAATACCGAGTGACACATGCTGTCTTTGGCTCATCTCCCTCTACAATCCTAACTTGATAGTAGCCTGACCTCAAATCCAGCTTGGTGAACCACCTTGCGCTCCCAAGTTGATCGAACAAGTTCGTAATGAGTGGGATGGGGTACTTGTTCTTGATGGTCAGCTTGTTCAAAGCCCGATAGTCTATGTACAGTCGCAACGACCCATCATGCTTGCACTGAAATAGAACCAGTGCACCATAGGGTGCCTTCGATGGCCTGATGAAGCCAGTATCAACTAACTCTTTGAGCTACTTCCTCAACTCCTCCAACTCTGGTGGAGACATTCGGTAAGGGGCTCTAGCTGGTGGCTTGGCCTCGGACCCCAGCTCGATCTTGTGGCCCACCTCCCTCTTAGGTGGTAGCTTGCTAGGTAGCTTTGCGGGCATCACATCACTAAAGGTCTTCAGCACCTTTAGCACCTTCAAGGGTGACTCGGTCTCCTTCTCCCTTGGCTTATCATATTTCAGGGCTGCCAAGAAGGTGTCTTCTTGTCTGCTTACCGCCTTGGCAAATTGGATGGCTGACACCACCCGTGACCCAACTCCAAACCCTCTCCTCAATGGCACTAGGCATTGGCATCATGCATCCAAGATGCAAACACAATCGGCAAAAGGCACAAGGAGGGCATTAATCCGAACAAGAAAATCCAACCCAATCACAAACTCATAGTCGTCAAGGGGTATTACCTCAATGGTCTCCTTGCCTTTCCAGTTTCCAAGCTGCAACTCCACTCCCCGCGCTATTCTAATGGCTGGAACTTCATTGGAGTTCACCGTTTTGATGGTACCAATCCCTTTCTGCACCTTTAGTCTGAGCTTCTGGGCTCTATCACCTGAAATAAAAAGATGTGAGGCACCTGTGTCCACCAGTGCGCTCACCTTCTGACCCGCAACCATCAGATCCTTAAACATCAAGCCCTTTAGCTTGTGGCTCCCCTTACTCTGGATAGCATTGAGCATCAACGACCCAAGCTTTGTTGCCCCTGACTCTGGCTCCTCGTCAGACTCCTTGTCTACAGCAGCCAGCTTTCCCTTCTACGGGTAATTGCGCGCTATGTGCCTCCCTCCACATAGGTAGCATGGTAGTGGCTCTCGGTCCCCCTTTGCTTTCCACTTGCCTGCTGGTGGCTTTCTCTCACCATCCTTCGTTGAACGGTCTTGGTCTCCATCCTTGGACTCCCGGTCATGATCCTTCCCCTTGGACTGCTTCTTTCGATCCCTATCGTCCCTGCCCTTACCCTTGGGCTTGGTAGACTCGAACTTGTTTAGAGGCTTGAACTCTATCAAGGCCTCGACAGTAGTTATGGCTTTAGCCAAGTCATGAACTCCTTTCCTTTGTAGCTCACTCTTCACCTACGGCTTCAGCCCATCCATGAAAGCAAATAAGGCATCCTTCTCACCTAGATCCGAGATCTGTAGCATCAGTTCAGAGAATTTTTGGACATACTCCCTTATGTCCCATTGCTGGCTCAGCTAGCACAACTTTGCTCGTGCCTCATCATCGGCATACTTTGGGTAAAATTGTTCTCTGAACTCCTTTTGAAACTCTGCCCAGGTTCCAATCTTGGCGCTCCCACGCCTGACATCATCACACCTGCGCCTCTACCATAATAAGGCTACATCAGTGAGATGCATAGCAGCGGTGTGACACTTGGCCCTTATATTGGCCCCCTATCCCTCATGAAACCTCAAGAACTCACACCCCCTTAAAGAGCATTTGAGATTTTATAGGTTTGCTACCAGTAGCCATTAAAGTGTCTGAAATGGAGACACTTTTTTCAAACGATCACAAAATATTCTCCACTTCGAGTTTTTAGCTGAATTTTTTTATGCATGCCAAAAAAACTACAAGGATCACCTCTACCAAATTTGGGGACAAAACTCTTTCTAAAAAAATTTTAAAAAATCCCGAACCGCAAAATTTTTTGAAAATCGTGAAAAATAGAAAACAGGTCGTCTTGCCATGAAACTTCACATGAAGGCTTAGGGGACCATTGTATGAATTTACAAGTCATAAAAATGGCATTGTCATGGCAGAAATATGAAGATGTGCTTGAACCCACCTACCACCCGTTCGATCCCCGGCTTGCTCATCCTGCCTCTCTGGTCGGCTGAGCGCCTGCACGCTCATTTCATGGGTTGACTTAGGCATACGGAGTTGATCCCCAGTCTAAGCATATGGAGTTCATTCCCAGTCTAAGATCAAACCGGACCGAGGGTTGCGACAGCAGGATCGACGGCACGCAAGGGGGACCGGGCCAATCCCTGACTTACGCATTCTGCCTCTCTGGCCAATTGAGCGCCCGCACGCCCGTTTCGTGGGTTGGCTTAGGCATAGGGAGTTCATTCCACGTCTAAGCCGCAGCCAGATCGAGGGTTGTGGCAGCGGGACTGGCAGCACGTAGAGAGGGATCGGGCTAATCCCTGGCTTGCGCATTATGCCTCTCCGGTCGGCTCAGTGCCCACACGCTCGTTTCATGGGTTGACTTAGGCATACGGAGTTTATTCCCAGTCTAAGATTGGACCGGTCTGAGAGTTGCAGTAGCAGGATCGACAGTATGCAGGGGGGACCGGGCTGATCCCAAGCTTACGCATCTGCCTCTCCAAACGGCTGAGCGCCCGCATGCTCATTTTGTGGGTTGGCTTAGACATATGGAGTTTGTTCCATGTCTAAGCATACGAAGTTCATTCCCAGTCTAAGATCGGATCGGACGGAGGGTTGTGACAGCAAGACCAGCAGCAGGATTGGTAGCACGTCGGGGGGATCAGGCCAATCCTCGGCTTACGCATTTTGCCTCTCCGACTGGCTGAACGCTCGCACGCTCATTTCGTCGGTTGGCTTAGGCAAACGGAGTTCATTCCATGTCTAAGCCCTAGCCGGATCAAGGGTTGTGGCAGTAGAACTGGCAGCAGGATCAGCAGTAGGTAGAGGGGGACTGGGTTGATCCCCGACTTGCGCATTATGCCTCTCAGGCCGACCTCTCCGACCGGCTAAGTGCCCGCACGCTCATTTCGTGGGTTGACTTAGGCATACGAAGTTCATCCCCAATCTAAGCATACGGAGTTCATTCCCAGTCTAAGATCAGATCGGACCAAGGATTGCGGCAGCAAGATCGACAGCATGCAGGGGGGATCGGGTCAATCCCCGGCTTGCGTATTCTGCCTCTCCAACCGGCTGAGCGCCCGCACGCCCGTTTCATGGGTTGGCTTAGGCATAGGGAGTTCATTCCATGTCTAAGCCCTAGCCAGACCAAGGGTTGTGGCAGCGGGACCGGCAGCACGCAGAGGGGGATCAGGCCGATCGCCGTCTTGTGCATTATGCCTCTCCGACCGACTGAGCGCCCGCACGCTCGTTTCGTAGGTTTGCTTAGGCATACGGAGTTCATTCCCAGTCTAAGATTTGGAGCCACAGTGCACATGCTGGGCTCGGGCATGTGCTGGTGCCGCATTTTTTTTGCCAGGGCACCATCACCAGAGCATCGTCGGAGCATCGTCGGAGAGCCTAACCGGCGGTATTGGGGGTTCCAGCAATTGGGGGGGCCAGGGGGTGTGCACACATGATGTGCGATGGGTGCTGGTACTTGGCCCTTATATTGGCCCCCTATCCCTCATCAAACCTCAAGAACTCACACCCCCTTAAAGAGCATCTGAGATTTTATAGGTTTGCTGCCAGTAGCCATTAAAGTGTCTGAAATGGGGACACTTTTTTCAAACGGTCACAAAATCTTGTCCACTTCGACTTTTTAGCTAAATTTTTTTATGCATACCAAAAAAAAATACAAGGATTGCCTCTACCAAATTTGGGGACAAAATTCTTTCTAAAAAAATTTTAAAAAATCCTAAATCGTAAAAAGTTTCAAAAATTATGAAAAATAGAAAATGGGTCATCTTGCCACGAAACTTCACATGAAGGCTTAGGGGACCATTGTATGAATTTACACACCATAAAAATGGCATTGGCATGGCAGAAATATGAAGATGTGCTTGAACCCACCTACCACCCATTCGATCTCTGGCTTGCGCATCCTACCCCTCTGGTCAGCTGAGCGCCCACACGCTCGTTTCGTGGGTTGAATTAGGCATACGGAGTTCATTCCCAGTCCAAGATTGAACTGGACCGAGGGTTGCGGCAGCAGGATCGGCAGCACGCAGGGGGGATCGGGTCGATCCCCGGCTTGTGCATTCTACCTTTCTAACTGACTGAGTCCCCGCACGCTTGTTTTGTGGGTTGGCTTAGGCATAGGGAGTTCAGTCCATGTCTAAGCCCCAGCCAGACCGAGGGTTGTGGCAGTGGGACCGGCAGCACGGAGAGGGGGACCGGGCCGATCCACGGCTTGCGCATTATGCTTCTTCAGTTGGCTTAGCGCCCGTATGCTCATTTCGTGGGTTGACTTAGGCATACGGAGTTCATTCCTAGTCGAAGCATACGGAGTTCATTCCCAGTCTAATATTTTGAGCCACGGGGCACATGCTGGGCTTGGGCATGTGCTGGTGCCGTATTTTTTTCGCCCGAGGCACCATCGCTGGAGCATCACCGGAGAGCCTAACCAGCGGCATTAGGGGTTCCGGTGCTTGGGGGGCCGGGGGGTGTGGGCACATGATGTGCGATGGCTGTTGGTACTTGGCCCTTATATTGGCCCCCTATCCCTCATCAAACTTCGAGAACTCACACCTCTTTAAAGAGCATCTGAGATTTTATAGGTTTGCTGCCAGTAGCCATTAAAGTGTCTGAAATGGGGACACTTTTTTCAAACGGTCACAAAATCTTCTCCACTTCGAGTTTTTAGCTGAATTTTTTTATGCATGCAAAAAAAAATAAAAGGATCATCTCTACCAATTTTGGGGACAAAATGCTTTCTAAAAAAAATTTAAAAAATCCCAAATCGTAAAAAGTTTCAAAAATCGTGAAAAATAGAAAACGGGTCATCTTGACACGAAACTTCACATGAAGGCATAGGGGACCATTGTATGAATTTACACACCATAAATATGGCATTGGCATGGCAGATATATGAAGATGTGCTTGAACCCACCTACCACCCGTTCGATCTCCAGCTTGCGCATCCTGCCCCTCTGCTCGGCTTAGCGCCCGCACGCTCGTTTCGTGGGTTGACTTAGGCATATGGAGTTCATTCCCGATCTAAGATTGAACTGGACTGAGGGTTGCAGTAGTAGGATCAGCAGCACGCAGAGGGGGACCAGGTCGATCCCCGGCTTGCGCATTATGCCTCTTCAGTCGGCTCAGCGCCCGCATGCTCATTTCGTGGGTTGACTTAGGCATACGGAGTTCATTCCTAGTCGAAGCATACGGAGTTCATTCCCAGTCTAATATTTTGAGCCACGATGCACATGTTGGGCTCGGGCATGTGCTCGTACCGCATTTTTTTCACCCGGGGCACCATCGTTGGAGCATCGCCGGAGAGCCTAATCGGTGGCATTGGGGGTTCCGGCGATTGGGGGGGCTGGAGGGGTGTGCTTACATGATGTGCGATGGTTGCTGGTACTTGGCCCTTATATTGGCCCCCTATCCCTCATCAAACCTTGAGAACTCACACCCCCTTAAAGAGCATTTGAGATTTTATAGGTTTGCTGCCAGTAGCCATTAAATTGTCTGAAATGGGGACACTTTTTTCAAACGGTGACAAAATCTTCTCCACTTTGAGTTTTTAACTGAATTTTTTTTGCATGCCAACAAAAATACAAGGATCACCTCTACCAAATTTGGGGACAAAACGTTTTCTAAAAAAATTTTAAAAAATCTTGAACCGTAAAAAGTTTTAAAAATCGTGAAAAATAAAAAACGGGTCGTCTTGCCATGAAACTTCACATGAAGGCATAGGGGACCATTGTATGAATTTACAGGCCATAAAAATGGCATTGGCATGGCAAAAATATGAAGATGTGCTTGAACCCACCTACCACCTGTTCGATCCCCGGCTTGCGCATCCTGCCTCTCTGGTCGGCTGAGCGTCCGCACGCTCATTTCATGGGTTGACTTAGGCATATGGAGTTCATCCCCAGTCTAAGGATACGGAGTTCATTCCCTGTCTAAGATCGGATCGGACCGAAGGTTACGGTAGCAGGATCTACAGCACGTAGGGGGGATCGAGCCGATCCCCGGCTTGCGCATTCTGCCTCTCCGACCAGCTGAGCACCCGCACGCCCGTTTCGTGGGTTGGCTTAGGCATAGGGAGTTCATTCCACGTCTAAGCCCCAGCCGGACCGAGGGTTGTGGCAACGAGACTGGTAGCACGCAGAGGGGGACCAGGCCGATCCCCGACTTGTGCATTTTGCCTCTCCGATCGGTTGACTGCCCGCACGCTCGTTTCGTGGGTTGGCTTAGGCATACGGAGTTCATTCCATGTCTAAGCATACGGAGTTCATTCCCACTCTAAGAGTTTGAGCCACGGTGCACATGCTGGGCTCGGGCATGTGCTGGTGCGACATTTTTTTCGCCCGGGGCACCATCACCGGAGCATCGCCGGAGAGCCTAACCAGCGGCGTTGGGGGTGCGCACATGATGTACGATGGGTGCTGGTACTTGTCCCTTATATTGGCCCCCTATCCCTTATCAAACCTCGAGAACTCACACCCCCTTAAAGAGCATTTGAGATTTTATAGGTTTGCTGCTAGTGGCCATTAAAGTGTCTGAAATTGTGTCACTTTTTTCAAACGGTCACAAAATCTTCTCAACTTCGAGTTCTTAGCTGAATGTTTTTTTGCATGCCAACAAAAATACAAGGATCACCTCTACCAAATTTGGGGATAAAACTCTTTCTAAAAAAATTTTAAAAAATCCCAAACCGAAAAAAGTTTCAAAAATCATGAAAAATAGAAAACGGGTCGTCTTGCCACGAAACTTCACATGAAGGCATAGGGGACCAATGTATGAATTTACAAGCCATAAAAATGGGATTAGCATGGCAGAAAGATGAAGATGTGCTTGAACCCACCTACCACCCCTTCGATCCCCGGCTTACGCATCCTGCCTCTCTGGTCGGCTGAGCATCCGCACGCTCGTTTCATGGGTTGACCTAGGCATACGAAGTTCATCCCCAGTCTAAGCATACAGAGTTCATTCCCAGTCTAAGATCAGACCGGACCAAGGGTTGCGGTAGCAGGATCGGCAGCACGCAGGGGGACTGGGTAGATCCCTGGCTTGTGCATTCTGCCTCTCCGGCCGGCTGAGCACCCGCACGCCCGTTTCATGGGTTGGCTTAGGCATAGGGAGTTCATTCCATGTCTAAGCCCCAGCCAGACCGAGGGTTGTGGCAGCGGGACCGGCAGCACACAGAGGGGGATCGGGCCGATCTCCGGCTTGCGCATTATGCCTCTCCGACTGGCTCAGCACCCGTACGCTCATTTCGTGGGTTGACTTAGGCATACGAAGTTCATTCCCAGTCTAAGATAGGACCAGATCGAGGGTTGCAACAGTAGGATCGACAGCACGTAGGGGGGACGGGTTGGTCCTCGGCTTGCACATTCTGCCTCTCCGACTGACTTAGCAATTGGGGGGACCGGGGGGTGTGCACACATGATGTGTGATGGGTGCTGGTACTTGGCCCTTAAATTGGCCCCCTATCCCTCATCAAACCTCGAGAACTCACACCCCCTTAAAGAGCATTTGAGATTTTATAGGTTTGCTGCTAGTAGCCATTAAAGTGTCTGAAATGGGGACACTTTTTTCAAACGGTCACAAAATCTTCTCCACTTCGAGTTTTTAGCTGAATTTTTTTGTGCATGACAAAAAAAATACAAGGATCACCTCTACCAAATTTGGGGACAAAAATTTTTCTAAAAAAATTTTAAAAAATCCCAAACCGTAAAAAGTTTCAAAAATCATGAAAAATAGAAAACGGGTTGTCTTGCCTCGAAACTTCACATCAAGGTGTAGGGGACCATTGTATGAATTTACAAGCCATAAAAATGGGATTGGCATGGCAGAAATATGAAGATGTGCTTGAACGCACCTACCACCATTTGATCCCTGGCTTGCGCATCCTGCCTCTCTAGTCGACCAAGTGTCCGCATGCTCGTTTCGTGGGTTGACTTAGGCATATGGAGTTCATCCCCAATCTAAGCATACGGAGTTCATTCCCAGTCTAAGATCAAACTGGACCAAGGGTTGCGGCAGCAGGATCGACAGCACGCAGGGGGGACCAGACCGATCCTCGACTTGCGCATTCTGCCCTCCGATCGACTGAGCACCCGCACGCCCGTTTCATGGGTTGGCTTAGGCATAGGGAGTTCATTCCATGTCTAAGCCCCAGCCAGACTGAGGGTTGTGGCAGCGAGACTGACAGCACGCAGAGTGGGACAGGGCCGATCCCCGGCTTGCGCATTATGCCTCTCCGACCGACTCAACGCCCGAACGCTCATTTCATGGGTTACTTAGGCATACGGAGTTCATTCCCAGTCTAAGATCAGATCGGATCGAGGGTTGCGACAGCAGGATCGACACCACACAGGGGGGATCAGGTCGGTCCCTGGCTTGCGCATTCTACCTCTTCGGTCGACTGAGCCCCCGCACGCTCGTTTCGTGGGTTGGCTTAGGCATACAGAGTTCATTCCATGCCTAAGCATACGGAGTTCATTCCAAGTCTAAGATCAGACCGGACCGAGCATTGCGGTAGCAGGACCAGCAGTAGGATCGGTAGCACGTAGGGGGGATCAGGTCGATCCCTGGCTTGCGCATTCTCCCTCTCCGATCGGCCTCTCCGGCTGGCTGAGTGCCCACATGCTTGTTTCGCGGGTTGACTTAGGCATACGAAGTTCAACCCCAGTCTAAGCATACGAAGTTCATTCCCAGCTAAGATCAGACCAGACTGAGGGTTGCGACAGTAGGATCGATAGCATGTTGGGGGGATCGGGTTGATCCCCGGCTTACGCATTCTGCCTCTCCGATCGACTGAGCGCCCGCACGCTCGTTTCGCTAGGTTGGCTTAGGCATACGGAGTTCATTCCAAGTCTAGGCATACGGAGTTCAATGCTAGTCTAAGAGTTTGAGCTACAGTGCACATGTTGGGCTCAGGCATGTGCTGGTGCCACAATTTTTTCGCCCGGGGCACCATCACTGGAGCATCGTCGGAGAGCCTAACCGGCGGCATTAGGGGTTCCAGCGATTGGGGGGGCCAGGGGCATGTGCGCACATGATGTGTGATGGGTGCTGGTACTTGGCCCTTATATTGGCCCCCTATCACTTGTCAAACCTCGAGAACTTACATCCCCTTAAAGAGCACTTGAGATTTTATAGGTTTGCTGCCAGTAGCCATTAAAGTGTCCGAAATGGGGACACTTTTTTTCAAACGGTCACAAAATCTTCTCCACTCCAAGTTTTTAGCTGAATTTTTTTGTGCATGCCAAAAAAAATACAAGGATCCCCTCTACCAAATTTGGAAACAAAACTCATTCTAAAAATTTTTAAAAAATCCAGAATCGTAAAAAGTTTCAAAAATCGGAAAAATAGAAAACGGGTCGTCTTGCCACGAAACTTCACATGAAGGTGTAGGGGACCATTGTATGAATTTACAAGCCATAAAAATGGCATTGGCATGGTAGAAATATGAAGATGTGCTTGAACCCACCTACCATTCGTTCGATCTTCGGCTTGCGCATCCTGCCTCTCTGGTTGGCTGAGCGTCCGCATGCTCGTTTCGTGGGTTGACTTAGGCATACGAAGTTCATCCCCAGTCTAAGCATACAGATTTCATTCCCAGTCTAAGATCGAACCAGACCGAGGGTTGCGACAGTAGGATCGACAGCATGTTGGGAGGGACCGGGTCGGTCCCCGGCTTATGCATTTTGCCTCTCCGGTCGACTGAGCTCCCGCACGCTCGTTCCATGGGTTGGCTTAGGCATACGGAGTTCATTCCATGTCTAAGCATATGGAGTTTATTCCCAGTCCAAGATCCGATCAGACCGAGGGTTGCGGTAGCAGGACCAGCAGTAGGATCAGTAGCACGTAGGGGGGACCGGGCCGATCCTCGACTTACGCATTCTGCCTCTCCGATCGACTGAGCGCCTGCACGCTCATTTCTTGGGTTGGCTTAGGCATCAGACTTCATTCCATGTCTAAGCCTCAGTCGGACCAAAGGTTATGGCAGCAGGACCGGCAGCGGGACCGGGGTTATGGTAGCACATAGAGGGGGATCGGACTGATCCCCGACTTACATATTATGCCTCTCCGGTCGGCCTCCCCAACCGGCTGAGCGCTCGTATGCTCATTTCATGGGTTGACTTAGGCATACGGAGTTCATCTCTAGTCTAAGCATACGGAGTTCATTCCCAGTCTAAGATCAGACCAGACCGAGGGTTGCGGCAGCAGGATCTGTAGCATGCAGGGGGGACCGGGCTGATCCTTGGCTTGCGCATTCTACCTTTGTATGCCTTTCCGCCCGCACTCTCGTGTCATGGGTTGGCTTAGCCATAGGGAGTTCATTCCATGTCTATGCCCCAGCCAGATAGAGGGTTGTGGCAGTGGGACCGGAAGCACGCAGAGGGGGATCGGGTCAATCCTCGACTTGCGCATTATGCCTCTCCGGCTGACTCAACACCCAAACGCTCGTTTCAATGGTTGACTTAGGCATACAAAGTTCATTCCCAGTCTAAGATCAAACCAGACCGAGGATTGCGACAGCAAGATCGACAGCATGCAGAGGGGACCAGGCCGATCCCCAGCTTTTGCATTTTGCCTCTCCAGTCAGCTAAGCGCCCGCACGCTCGTTTCATGGGTTGGCTTAGGCATATGGAGTTCATTCCATGTCTAAGCATACGGAGTTCATTCCCAGTCTAAGATCGGACCGGATCGAGGGTTACGGTAGCAGGACTAGTAGCAAGATCGGCAGCACACAGAGGGAGACTAGGCCGATCCCCGAGCTTACGCATTCTGCCTCTCCGACCGACCTCTCTAGTCGGTTAAGCGCCCGTACACTCGTTTCATGGGTTAACTTAGGCAAACAGAGTTCATCCCTAGTCTAAGCATATGGAGTTCATTTCCAGTCTAAGAGTTTGAGCCACGGTGCACATACTGGGCTCGAGCGTGTGCTAGTGCCATATTTTTTTCGCCCAAGGCACCATCGTCGGAGCTTCGCCGAAGAGCCTAATCGGTGGCATTGGGGGTTCCAGCGATTGGGGGGGCCTGAGGGTGTGCGCACATGATGTATGATGGGTGCTGGTACTTGGCCCTTATATTGGCCCCCTATCCCTCATCAAACCTCGAGAACTCACACCCTCTTAAAGAGCATTTGAGATTTTATAGGTTTGCTACCAGTAGCCATTAAAGTGTCTGAAATGGGGACACTTTTTTTAAACGATCACAAAATCTTCTCCACTTCGAGTTTTTAGCTGAATTTTTTTGTGCATGCCAACAAAAATACAAGGATCACCTCTACCAAATTTGGGGACAAAACTAAAAAATTTTAAAAATCTCGAACCTCAAAAAGTTTTAAAAATCGTGAAAAATCGAAAATGGGTCATCTTGCCATGAAACTTCACATGAAGGCATAGGGGACCATTGTATGAATTTACAAGCCATAAAAATGGCATTGGCATGGCAGAAATATGAAGATGTACTTGAACCCACCTACCACCCGTTCGATCCCCAGCTTACGCATCCTGCCTCTCTAGTTGGCTGAACGTCTGCACGCTCATTTCATGGGTTAACTTAGGCATACGGAGTTCATCCCCAGTCTAAGCATACGGAGTTCATTCCTAGTCTAAGATCAGATCGGGTCGAGGGTTGCGGTAGTAAGATCAGAAGCACGCAGGGGGGATCGGGCTGATCCCTGACTTGTGCATTCTGCTTCTCCGACCGGTTGAGCGCTCGCACACCCATTTTATGGGTTGGCTTAGGCATAGGGAGTTCATTCCATGTCTAAACCCTAGCTAGACTGAGGGTTGTGGCAGCGAGACCCACAGCACGCAGAGGCAGGTCGGGCCGATCCCTGGCTTGCGCATTATGCCTTTCCGGCTGGTTCAGTGCTCGAACGCGCGTTTCGTGGGTTTACTTAGGCATACGGTGTTCGTTCCCAGTCTAAGATCGGATCGGACCGAGGGTTGTGGCAGCAGGGTTGACAGCACACAAGAGGGATCAGGCTGGTCCCTGGCTTGTGCATTCTGCCTCACCGACCGACTGAGCGCCCGTACGCTCATTTCGAGGGTTGGCTTAGGCATACGGAGTTCATTCCATGTATAAGCATACGGAGTTCATTCCATGTATAAGCATACGGAGTTCATTCCATGTATAAGCATACGAAGTTCATTCCCAGTCTAAGATCAGACCAGACTGAGGGTTGCGGTAGTAGGACCAACAGCAGGATCGTGAGCACGCAGGGGGTGATCGGGCCAATCCCCAGCTTGCACATTCTGCCTCTCCGACCGGCCTCTCTGACCGACTGAGCGCCCGTACGCTCGTTTCATGGGTTGACTTAGGCATACGGAGTTCATCCCCAGTCTAAGCATACGGAGTTCATTCCCAGTCTAAGATCAAACCGGATCGAGGGTTGGGGTAGCAGGATCGACAGCACGCAGTGGGGACCGGGCTGATCCCCGGCTTGCGCATTCTGCCTCTCCGGCCAGCTGAGCGCCCGCACGCCTGTTTCATGGGTTGGCTTAGGTATAGGGAGTTCATTCCATGTCTAAGCCCCAGCCAGATCGATGGTTGTGGCAGCGGGACCAGTAGCATGTAGAGGGGGACTGGGCCGATCCTCATCTTGCCATTCTACCTCTCCAGTCGGCTGAGCGCCCGCACGCTCGTTTCGTGGGTTGGCTTAGGCATATGAAGTTCATTCCATGTCGAAGCATACGAAGATCATTTCCAGTCTAAGAATTTGAGCCATGGTGCACATGCTGGGCTCGGGCATGTGCTGGTGCCACATTTTTTTCACCTGGGGCACCATCGTCGGAGCATCGTCGGAGAGCCTAACTGGCGGCATTAGGGGTTCCGACGATTGGGGGGCCGGGGTGTGTGCGCACATGATGTGCGATGGGTGCTGGTACTTGGCCCTTATATTGGCCCCCTATCCCTCATCAAACCTCGAGAACTCACACCCTCTTAAAGAGCATTTGAGATTTTATAGGTTTGCTACCAGTAGCCATTAAAGTGTCTAAAATGGGGACACTTTTTTCAAATGGTCACAAAATCTTCTCCACTTCAAATTTTTAGCTGAATTTTTTTGTGCATGTGAACAAAAATACAAGCATCACCTCCACTAATTTTGGGGACAAAAATCTTACTAAAAAAATTTAAAAAAATCCCGAACCGCAAAAAGTTTCAAAAATCATGAAAAATAGAAAACAGGTTGTCTTGCCACGAAACTTCACATGAAGGCGTAGGGGACCATTGTATGAATTTACAAGCCATAAAAATGGCATTGGCATGGCAAAAATATGAAGATGTGCTTGAACCCACTTACCACCCGTTCGATCCCCTGCATGTGCATCCTGCCTCTCTGGTCGGCTGAGCGTCCGCATGCTCGTTTCGTGGCTTGACTTAGGCATACAGAGTTCATCTCTAATCTAAGCATACAGAGTTCATTCCAGTCTAAGATCAGATCAGATCGAGGGTTGCGGCAGAAGGATCGGCAGCACGCAGGGGGGACCAGGCCGATCCCCGATTACGCATTCTACCTCTCCGGCCGGCTGAGCACCCGTGCGCTCGTTTCATGGGCTGGCTTAGGCATACGGAGTTCATTCCATGTCTAAGCATACGGAGTTCATTCCCAGTCTAAGATCAGATCAGATCGAGGGTAGCGGTAGCAGGACCAGCCGCAGGATAGGCAGCACGCAGGGGGGACCGGGTCGATCCCCGGCTTGCTCATCTGCCTCTCCGGCCGGCTGAGCGCCCACACGCTTGTTGCGGGGGTTGACTTAGGCATACGCAGTTCATCCCCAGTCTAAGCATACTGGAGTTCATTCCAAGTCTAAGATCAAGTTGGATTGAGGGTTGCGACAGTAGGATCGACAGCATGTAGGGGGACCGGGCCGATCCCTGGCTTACGCATTCTGCCTCTCCAGTCGGTAAAGTGCCCGCACGCCCGTTTCATGGGTTGGCTTAGGCATAGGGAGTTCATTACATGTCTAAGCCCCAGCCGGACCGAGGGTTGTGGTATTGGGATCGGCAGCACACAGAGGGGGCCGGGCCGATCCCCGGCTTGCGCATTCTGCCTTTCTGACCGGCTAAACGCCCGCACGTTTGTTTTGTGGGTTGGCTTAGGCATATGGAGTTCAGTCCATGTCTAAGCATACGGAGTTCATTCCAGTCTAAGAGTTTGAGCCACGGTGCACATGTTGGTTTCGGGCCTGTGCTGGTGCCGCATTTTTTTCGCACGGGGCACCATCGTCGGAGCATCGCCGGAAAGCCTAACCGACAGCATTAGGGGTTCCGACGATTGGGGGGCCGGGGGGGTGTGCGCACATGATGTGCGATGGGTGCTGGTACTTGGCCCTTATATTGGCCCCCTATCCCTCATCAAACCTCAAGAACTCACACCCCCTTAAATAGCATTTGAGATTTTATAGGTTTGCTGCCAGTAGCCATTAAAGTGTCTGAAATGGGGACACTTTTTTCAAACGGTTACAAAATCTTCTCCACTTTGAGTTTTTAGCTTTATTTTTTGTGCATGCCAAAAAAAATACAAGGATCACCTCTACCAAATTTGGGGACAAAAATCTTCCTAAAAAAATTTTAAAAAATCCCGAACCGTAAAAAGTTTTAAAAATTGTGAAAAATAGAAAACGGGTCGTCTTGCCACGAAACTTCATATGAAGGCTTGGGGGACCATTGTATGAATTCACAAGCAATAAAAATGGCATTGGCATGGCAGAAATATGAAGATGTGCTTGAAACCACCTACATCTCGTTCGATCCCCGGCTTCCGTATCCTGCTTCTCTGGTCAGCTGAGCGCCCGCACGGTCGTTTAGTGGGTTGACTTAGGCATACGGAGTTCATCCCCAGTCTAGGCATATGGAGTTCATTCCCAGTCTAAGATCCGATCGGACCAAGGGTTGTAGCAGTAGGATCGACAGCACCTAGGGGGGACTGGGTCGATCCCCGGCTTGCGCATTCTGCCTCTCCGGCTGACTGACCTCCCGCACGCCCGTTTCATGGGTTGGCTTAGGCATAGGGAGTTAATTCCATGTCTAAGCCCCAGCTGGACCGAGGGTTGTGGCAGCGGGACCAGCAGCACGTAGAGGAGGATCGAGCCGATCCTCGGCTTGTGCATTATGCCTCTCCAACTGGCTCAATGCCCACACGCTCGTTTCGTGGGTTGACTTTGGCATACAGAGTTCATTCCCAATCTAAGATCGGACTGGACCGAGGGTTGTGGCAGTAGGATCGACAGCACGCAGGGGGGATCGGGCCAGTCCCTAACTTGCTCATTCTACCTCTCCGACCTGCTGAGCGCCTGCACGCTCATTTCGTTGGTTGGCTTAGGCATACAGAGTTCATTCCATGTCTAAGCATACGGAGTTCATTCCCTGTCTAAGATCAGATCGGATCGAGGGTTGCGGTAGCAGGACCAGCACAGGATCAACAGCACGCAGGGGGGACTGGGCCGATCCGCGGCTTGTGCATTCTACCTTTCCGACCGGTTGAGTGCCCGCACACTCGTTTCGTGGGTTGGCTTAGGCATATGGAGTTCATTCTATGTCTAAACCCCAGCCGGACCAAGGGTTGTGGCAGTAGGATCGACAGTGGGATCGATAGCACGTAGAGGGGTATCGAGCTGATCCCTGGCTTGCACATTATGCCTCTTTGGGCCTATGCTGGTGTCACATTTTTTTCGCCCGGGGCACCATCGTCGGAGCAACGTCGGAGAGCCTAACCGACGACATTGGGGGTTCCGGTGATTAGGGGTCGGGGGGTGTGCGCACATGATGTGCGATGGGTGCTGGTACTTGGCCCTTATATTGGCCCCCTTTCTCTCATCAAACCTCGAGAACTCACACCACCTTAAAGAGCATTTGAGATTTTATAGGTTTGCTCCAGTAGCCATTAAAGTGTCTGGAATGGGGACACGTTTTTTAAACGCTCACAAAATCTTCTCCTCCTCGAATTTTTAGCTGAATTTTTTTATGCATGCCAACAAAAATAAAAGGATAACCTCTACTAAATTTGGGGACAAAGCTCTTTCTAAAAAATTTTTTAAAAATTTTAAACTGCAAAAAGTTTCAAAAATCATGAAAAAATAGAAAACAGGTCGTCTTGCCACGAAACTTCACATGAAGGCTTAGGGGACCATTTTGAATTTACAAGCCATAAAAATGGCATTGGCATGGCAGAAATATGAAGATGTGCTTGAACTCACCTACCACCCGTTCGATCCCCGGCTTGCGCATCCTGCCTCTCTAGTCAGTTGAGAGTCCGCACGGTCGTTTCATGGGTTGACTCAGGCATACGGAGTTCATCCCCAGTCTAAGCATACGGAGTTCCTTCCCAGTCTGAGATCGGATCGGATCGAGGGTTGCGACAGTAGGATCGGTAGCACGCAGGGAGGACCGAGTTGATCCCTGGCTTGCGTATTTTGCCTCTCCGGCCGGCTGAGTGCCCGCACGCCCATTTCGTGGGTTGGCTTAGGCATAGGGAGTTCATTCCATGTCTAAGCCCCAGCCAGACCGAGGGTTATGGCAGCGGGACCGACAGCATGTAGAGGGGGACCGGGCCGATCCATGGCTTGCGCATTATGCCATTTCGGCTGGCTTAGCGCCCACACGCTCGTTTCATGGGTGACTTAGGCATCCAGAGTCATTCCCAATTAGAGATCAGACCAGACCGAACGATGCAGCAGGCTGCAGTCACGTAGGGGAAGGAGTCGGGATCCGTCCACTGTGCGCATTTCTGCCTCTCCTGCTGCACAACCACATCCTTCTTCATGGGTTGGCTTAGGCATAGGGATTCATTCATGTCTAAGCCCTAATGGACAAGGGTGTGGTCAGCAAGGGACGCATATACGAGAGGGGATCGCCCGATCCCAGCTGCGTGCTTGTATCCCTCCGGCCGGACCTGCGCCCTCAAGCTCATTTCGTGGATTGAGTTAGGCATACAGAGTTCATTCCGTCTAAGATCAGACCAGACGAATGTTGCGAGTAGCAGGATCGATAGCACGGAGGGGGATCGGGCTTGGTCCCAGCTTGCCCATTCTACGCCTCCGGCCTGGCTGAGCACCCGCACGCTTCTTTCGTGGGTTGGCTTAGGCATACGGAGTTCATTCCCCAGTTTAAGATCGGACCGGACCGAGGGTTGTGGTAGCAGGACTAGCAGCAGGATCGACACACAAGGGGGACTGAGCTGATCCCCAGCTTGCACATTTTGCCTCTTTGGTCGGTTGAGCACCCGCACGCTCGTTTCATGGGTTGGCTTAGGCATACGTTGTTCATTCCATGTCTAAGCCCCAACCAGATTGAGGGTTGTGGCTGCAGGACTGACAGCGAGATCAGCAGCACGCAGAGGGGGATCGGGCGACTCCCCGACTCACGCATTATGCCTCTCCAACCGACCTCTCTGGTCAGCTGACTGCCCGCATGCTCATTTCGTGGGTTGGCTTAGGCATACGGAGTTCATTCCATGCCTAAGCATACAGAGTTCATCCCCAGTCTAAGATCGGACTGGACTTAGCGTTGTAGTAGTAGGACCAGCAGCAGGATCGATAGCATGTAGGGGGGACCGGGCTGATCCCCGACTTACGCATTCTGCCTCTCCGATCGGCTGAGCGCCCGCACGCCCGTTTCCTGGGTTGGCTTAGGCATACGGAGTTCATTCCATGTCTAAGCATATGGAGTTCATTCCCAGTCTAAGATCGAATCGGATCGAGGGTTGCGACAGTAGGACCAGCACAGGATAGATAGCACCCAAGGGGACCGGGCCAATCCGTGGCTTGCGCATTCTGCCTCTCCGATCGGTTGAGCACCCACACGCTCATTTCGTGGGTTGGCTTAGGCATACGAAGTTCATTCCATGTCTAAGCCCCCGTCGGACCGAGGGTTGTGGTAGCAGGGCCAGCAGTGGGATCGGTAGCACGCAGAGGGGTACCGAGTCGATCCCTGGCTTGCACATTATGCCTTTCCGGCCGGCTCAGCACCCGCACACTCGTTTCGAGGGTTGACTTATGCATACGGAGTTCATTCCTAGTCTAAGATCGGATTGGACCAAGGGTTGAGGCAGTAGGATCGACAGCACGCAGGGAGGACAGGCCGGTCCCCGGCTTGCCCATTTTGCCTCTCCGGCCAGCTGAGCGCCTGCACGCTCGTTTTATGGGTTGGCTGAGGCATACGGAGTTCATTCCATGTCTAAGCATACGGAGTTCATTCACAGTCTAAGATTGGACCGGTCCAAGGGTTGCATAGCAGGACCAGCACAGGATCGACAGCACAGGGGGACCGAGCCAATCCGTCGCTTACGCATTCTGCCTCTTTGGCCAATTGAGCACCCGCACGCTCGTTTCATGAGTTGGCTTAGGCATACGGAGTTCATTCAATTTCTAAGCCCCAGCCAGACTGAAGGTTGTGGCAGCAGGACCGACAGCGAGATTGGTAGCACGCAGAGAGGGACCGGGTCGATCCCCGGCTTGCGTATTATGCCTCTCCGGTAGCTCAGTGCTCGTACGCTCATTTCGTGGGTTGACTTATGCATACGGAGTTCATTCCCAGTCTAAGATCGGACCGGACAGAGGGTTGCTGTAGCAGGATTGGCAGCACGTAGGGGGGATCGAGTCGAACCCCGGCTTGCGCAGTCTGCCTTTTCGGTCGACTGAGCGCCCTCACGCTCGTTTTGTCGGTTGGCTTAGGCATACGGAGTTCATTCCATGTCTAAGCCCCAGTCAGACTGAGGGTTGTGGCCGTAGGACCGGCAGTGGGATCAGCAGCACGCTGATCCTCGACTTGCGCATTATGCCTCTCCGATCAGCCTCTACGGTCGACTGAGCACCCGTACGCTCGTTTCGTGGGTTGACTTAGGCATACAGAGTTCATCCCCAGTCTAAGCATACAGAGTTCATTCCCAGTCTAAGATCGGACGAGACTGAGGGTTGCGGCAGCAGGATCTGTAGCATGCAGGGGGGACCGGGCTGATCCCTGGCTTATGCATTCTGCCTCTTCGGCCGAAAAGGCATACGGAGTTCATTCCATCTGTAAGCCCCAGTCGGACCGAGGGTTGTGGCAGCAGGACCAACAGCATGCAAAAGGGGATCGGGTCGATCCCCGGCTTACGCATTATGCCTCTTCGGCTCGCTCAGCACTTGCACGCTCGTTTCGTGGGTTGACTTATGCATACGGAGTTCATTCCAAGTCTAAGATCGAATCAGATCGAGAGTTGCACAGCAGTAGGATCGACAGCACGCAGGGAGGGATCGGGTCGATCCCTGACTTGCGCATTCTACCTCTCCGATCGACTGAGCGGCCACACGTTCGTTTCGTGGGTTGGCTTAGGCATACGGAGTTCATTCCATGTCTAAGTATACGGAGTTCATTCCTAGCCTAAGATTTTGAGCCACGGTGCACATGCTGGGCTTGGGCATGTTCTGGTGCCACATTTTTTTTGCTTGGGGCACCATCGTTGGAGCATCGTCGGAGAGCCTAACCGGCGGCATTGGGGGTTCCGGCGATTGGAGGGGTCGGGGGGGTTTGCGCACATGATGTGCGATGGGTGCTGGTACTTACGTCATGGGCTCTGACCTTAGACTTAGAAACTGTGTGGCCTTAGGCTTGAAATCTCTGCCTTTATGCCTAAGTCAGCCTAAAACACAAGCGTATGGGCACTAGAACAACGAGAAGGGCTGATTACACAAGTTAAAGAGAAATAGGATAAGAAGGCAGAATTCTAGAAATGCTCTTGTATTCACTGAAACGGAATTGTTTGATGGTGTACAAATAAGGAAGGAGTAGCTCTCTATTTATAGTTGAGGCTCCAGCTTACACTTAATGGAAATATCCTTAGAATAAAGGCTAAAATCATGGGATTATACAGATTACAATCAATCGAGATGCTAACTCTTGATTTTCAGGGTCAACCAAATCTGCCAGGATGCTGCTGCTGATCCTACCTGCTTCCAGAAGCTTCCCTTGTGTGTCCAGCACCTTGGGCCCTTCTGGATGTGGTGCAAGCAGCTTGTATGCCAGGCCTTGGTCTCACGGGCTGGCCTGCAAGTTGGGCGGGCGTTCTGAACTCATTTGCTAGGCTTTACGCGTAGATACCCGCCAGCACACCTGGTCTGCGGGCCTGAACCTTTGGCTCACCTGTTGGTGCGCCTGATATGCCTGGCGTGCCCACCCAGGGTGTGACATTCTCCCCCACCTGATTGCGCAATGCCCTCATTGTGTCTTCTGAATGGTACTACCTGATCTAGTCCCCGAACTGCCATAAGTCATCTGCTGGTTCCTAGCTTGCCTCACTGTGTGGAAGTCCCTTCCAGCGCCCCAAGTACTCTTGTTTTGGATGATAGTTCTTCCATCTCACCTCTTGGTCAGCTATGATGCTGTGGACCTCCTTCTCATATGAGTCCCTTGCTCCCAATGGCGCACGTTTTGACTCTGCCCATCCTGGATCTCCCTCATCCTCATGGAACGGCTTGAGCATGCTCACATGGAACACCGGGTGTACCCTCGGCTTGGGTGGCATATCCAGCTTGTAGGCAACCTTGCCTACCCTCTTGACTACTTGGAAAGGTCCCTCATACCTCTGGACTAGGCCTTTGTGTAGCCCCCTATGGCGCACAATGGGATGCAGCTTCACCAATACCAAGTCTCCAACCTGGAACTGCACGTCCCGCCTATTCTGGTCTACCCACTTCTTCGACCTCTTGGCCGCTTTGTGTAGACAAACTCTGGCCAAGTCAGTTTGCTCCTGCCATGCCTTGGCAAACTTGTATGTTGCTGGATTCAGCCCTGTATAACCTGCAGCAATCGAACCGGGTGTTAGTGGTTGTTGCCCTGTCACAACCTCAAATGGGCTCTGGTTCGTTACCTCGTTCCTTTGCAAGTTGTAGGAAAACTGTGCAATATCTAGTAGCTTTGGTCAGTCCCTTTGTGTGGCACTCACATAGTGCCTGAAGTAGACCTTCAATAGTCCATTCACTCGTTTTGTCTGCCCATCGGTCTACGGATGCATGCTGGTGGAAAAGTTCAAGTCTGGCCCTAACAGCTTGAACAACTCAGTCCAAAACCTACCCGTGAAACACCCATCCCGATCACAAACAATGGTCCTCGGCACTCCCCAGTACTTAACCATGTTCTTCAGGAACAATCGAGCTGCCTCCTCGGTTGGGCACTCCTTGGTTGCTGGAATGAAGATTCCATACTTGGAAAACCTATCCACCACTACCATGATGCTTCCAAACCCTTCTGCTTTGGGTAGACTGACTATAAAGTCCAAAGAAACACTCTCCCATGGTCGCTTTGGCACTGGCAATGGCTCCAAGAGATCGCCTGGTTTCTTGAGCTCCACCTTGTCCTATTGGCACACAAGACATGTCTTCACATAGGCTTCCACATCGTCCCTCATGTGTGGCCAGTAGTATCGATCCTCGATCAACGCCAAGGTACAACTCACTCTGAGGTGTCCAACCCACCTTGAATCATGGCATTCTTGCAAAACTTCCTTGTAGAGCTTTTCGTGCTGCGGCACAAACAGTCTACTTCCCCTGGTGTACAGCAAGCCATCCTGTAACCAAAACTGCCTAGTCTTACCTTGCTGGGCGTACTCCATCAAAGCCTTGGCTGTAGGATCATGTACAAGTCCCTCCTTGATGAGCAGCACTAGTGACCCCTCTGGTTGGCTAATGGTAGCAAGGTTAGCCTTCCTGCTCAGGGCATCTGCCACTAGGTTCACCCGTCCTAACTTCTACTCCATCTAGAAATCAAATTCCGTAAGAAAATCTTGCCATCTCGCCTGCTTGGGGGACAGCTTCTTCTACGTCTGGAAGTAGCTGGTCGCCACATTGTCCATCCTAACCACAAACCTCGACCCCAACAGGTAATGGTGCCAAGTGCACAAGCAGTGCACCACTGCAGTCATCTTCTTCTCTTGGATCATGTACTTGCGCTCAATCTCGTTCAACTTCCTGCTCTCGAACGCAACTGGACGTCCCTCCTGCATCAACACACCCCCTATGGCAAAGTCTGATGCATCCGTATGCACCTCATACGGCTTGGCATGGTCTGGCAAGGCCAAGACTGGCTCTTCGGTCATAGCCCGCTTCAACCTGTCAAAGGCTTCCTGGCACCTTGCGCTTCACTCCCATGCTTTCCCTTTCTTGAACAAGTTAGTCAATGGTGTGGCCATTGCTGAGTGACCTTTGATGAAGTGCCTGTAGTAGTTGACCAGCCCAAGGAACGATCTCAACTCAGTGACCTTGGCTGGTGGTTGCCACTCCAGGATGGCGTGTATCTTGCCTTCATCCATGTGTATCTTGCCACCTCCCACTATATGGCCAAGGAACGGGATCTCCTACTGGGTGAATGAGCACTTCTCCCTCTTGACAAACAGCTTGTGCGCCCGTAACACCTCGAACACCTATCTTAAGTGGTCTACATGCTCTCCCAAAGTTTGGCTATAGATCACAATATCATCCAAATAAACCACAACAAACCGATCAAGGAATGACTGAAGTACCTTGTTCATAAGGGTGCAGAATGTTGCTGGGGTGTTCGTGAGTCTGAAAGGCATAACCAAGAACTCATACGAACCATACCAAGTGACACATGCTATCTTTGGCTCATCTCCCTCTGCGATCCTGACTTGATAGTAGCCTGACCTCAAATCCAGCTTGGTGAACCACCTTGCGCTCCCAAGTTGATCGAACAAGTCCATAATAAGTGGGATGGGGTACTTGTTCTTGATGGTCAACTTGTTCAAAGCTCGGTAGTCTCTTCACAGCTACAACAACCCATCATGCTTGTGCTAAAATAGAACCGGTGCACCATAGGGTGCCTTTGATGGCCTGATGAAGCCAGCATCAACTAACTCTTTGAGCTGCTTCCTCAACTCCTCCAACTCTGGTGGAGACATTTGGTAAGGGGCTCTAGCTGGTGGCTTGGCCTCGGACACCAGCTCGATCTTGTGGTCCACCTCCCTCTTAGGTGGTAGCTTGCTAGGTAGCTTTGTGGGCATCACATCACTAAAGGTCTTTAGCACCTTTAGCACCTCTAAGGGTGACTCGATCTCCTTCTCCCTTGGCTCATCATATTGTCTGCTTACCGCCTTGGCAAATTGGATGGCTGACACCACCCGCGACCCAACTCCAGACCCTCTCCTTAATGGCACTAGGCATTGGCACCATGCATCCAAGATGCAAACACAATCAGTAAAAGGCACAAGGAGGGCATTAATCCGAACAAGGAAATCCAACCCAATCACAAACTCATAGTCATCAAGGGGTATTTCTTCAATGGTCTCCTTGCCTTTCCAGTGTTCAAGCTGTAACTCCACTCCCCGTGCTACTCCAATGGCTGGAACTTCCTTGGAGTTCACCGTTTTGATGGTACCAGTCCCTTTCTGCACCTTTAGTCTGAGCTTCCGAGCTCTATCACCTGAAATAAAATGATGTGAGGCACCTGTGTCCTCCAGTGTGCTCACCTTCTGACCCGCAACCATTAGATCCGTAACCATCAGATCCGCAAACATCAAGCCCTTTGGCTTGTGGCTCCCCTTACTCTGGACAGCATTGAGCACCAATGACCCAAGCTTTGCTGCCCCTGACTCTGGCTCCTCGTCAGACTCCTTGTCTATAGCAGCCAGCTTGCCCTTTGGTGGGTAATTGCGCGCTATGTGGCTCCCTCCACATAGGTAGCATGCTAGTGGCTCTCGGTCCCCTTTTGCTTTCCACTTGCCTGCTGGTGGCTTCCTCTCGCCATCCTTGGTTGAATGGTCTCAGTCTCCATCCTTGGACTCTCGATCATGGTCCTTCCCCTTGGACTGCTTCTTTCGATCTCTATCATCCCTTCCCTTACCCTTGGGCTTGGTAAACTTGAACTTGTTCAGAGACTTGAACTCTATCAAGGCCTCGACAGTAGTCATGGCTTTAGCCAAGTCATGAACTCCTCTCCTTTGTAGCTCATTCTTCACCCATGGCTTCAGCCCATCCATGAAAGCAAATAAGGCGTCCTTCTCGCCTAGATTCGAGATCTGTAGCATCAGTTCAGAAAATTTTTGGACATATTCCCTTATGTCCCCTTGCTGGCTCAGCCTGTGCAACTTTACCCGCACCTCATCATCGGCATACTTCGAGTAAAATTGTTCTCTAAACTCTTTTTGGAACTCTGCCCAGGTTCCAATCTTGGCGCTCCCACACTTGACATCATCACACCTACGCCTCTACCATAATAAGGCTACATCAGTGAGATACATAGCAGCGGTGCTTACCTTTATCGCCTCATCTTGCATGCCCATGGCCTAGAAGTACTGCTCCATACCCTAAAGGCAGTTATCTACTTCCTTGGCCACCCTAGTCCCCTTGAACTCCTTCGGCTTGGGGACATCCAATCTTGACTTAGACACTCCAGCAAACATGCCATTCCCAATGGCAATCTTGCAAGCAACGAGCTCACTGGTAAGCTCCTTCATCCACTGTTGCATGGCCTCCATGCCATCGCTCAAGGTCAGCACTTCAGCCTCCAAGGTTTGATTCTTTTGGGTGAACATGTCCAAGCCTTTGTTGAGAGCAGCTTGCAGCTCACTTTCGATCTCCTCCCCCATGGAGCCTAGCGATGCAATGTGAGTCTCTACCCCCTCAAGCTTCTCCCCCATGTCACCCATGGTCACCTCCACCTTGGCCAGCCTACCGTCCATGGTAGACCAGATATCTTTAGAACTGGCTTTCCTCCCTCTTCCACGCCCATGCTCATGGGCCTCTGGTTGTTGGTTAGCAGTGTCACTTTGGGATGCCATCTCCTCTAACCTGCACAACACAAACACGTAGAATCGAACTTGCTCTGATAGCAACTGTCATGGGCTCTGACCTTAGACTCAAAAAACCGTGCGACCTTAGGCTTGGAATCTCCTCCTTTATGCCTAAGTTAGCCTAAAACACAAGCGTACGGGCACTAGAACAACAGGAAGGGCTGATTACGCAAGTTAAAGAGAAACAGGATAAGAAGGCAGAATTCTGGAAATGCTCTTCTATTCACTAAAACAGAAGTGTTTGATGGTGTACAAATGAGGGAGGAGCAGCCCTCTATTTATAGTTGAGGCTCCAGCTTACACTTAATGGCAATATCCCTAGAATAAAGGCTAAAATCATGGGATTATATAGATTACAATCAATCAGGATGCTAACTCCTGATTTTCAGGGTCAACCAAATCTGCCAGGATGCTGCTGCCGATCCTGCCTGCTTCCAGAAGCTTCCCTTGCGTGTCCAGCACCTTGGGCCCTTCTGGATGTGGTGCGGGCAGCTTGTATGCCAGGTCTTGGTCTCACAGGCTGGCCTGCAAGTTGGGCGGGCATTCTGAACTCGTTTACTAGGCTTTACGCGCAGATACCCGCCAGCACACCTGTTCTGTGGGCCTCAACCTCTGGCTCACCTGCTGGTGCGCCTGATGTGCCTGGCATGCCCACCTAGGGTGTGACACTTGGCCCTTATATTGGCCCCCTATCCCTCATCAAACCTCAAGAACTCACACCCCCTTAAAGAGCATTTGAGATTTTATAGGTTTGCTGCCAGTAGCCATTAAAGTGTCTGAAATGGGGACACTTTTTTCAAATGGTCACAAAATCTTCTCCACTTCAAGTTTTTAGCTGAATTTTTTTGTTCATGCCAACAAAAATACAAGGATCACCTCTACTAAATTTGGGGACAAAACTTTTTCTAAAAAATTTTTAAAAAATCCCGAACCGTAAAAAGTTTTGAAAATCGTGAAAAATAAAAAATGGGTCATCTTGCCACGAAACTTCCCATGAAGGCTTAGGGGAAAATTGTATGAATTTACAAGACATAAAAATGGCATTGGTACGGTAGAAATATGAAGATGTGCTTGAACCCACCTACCACCCATTCAATCCCCGGCATGCGCATCTTGCCTCTCTGGTAGGCTGAGCGCCCACACACTTGTTTCGTGGGTTGACTTAGGCATATGGAGTTCATCCCCAGTCTAAGCATACGGAGTTCATTGCCAGTCTAAGATCGGATTGGACCGAGGGTTACGGTAATAGGATCGGTAGCATGCAGGAGGGATCGAGCCAATCCCTGGCTTGCAGATTCTGCCTCTTCGATCGGCCAAGCACCTGCACGCCTGTTTCGTGGGTTGGCTTAGGCATAAGGAGTTCATTCCATGTCTAAGCCCCAGCCGGACTGACGGTTGTGGTAGCGGGACCGACAGCACACAGAGGGGGACAAAGCCGATCCCCAGCTTGTGCATTATGTCTCTCCGATTGGCTCAGCGCCCGCATGCTCGTTTCGTGGGTTGACTTAGGCATACGAAGTTCATTCCCAGTCTACGATCAGACCGGACCGAAGGTTACGGTAGCAGGATCGACAGCACGTAGGGGGATCAGGCTGATCCCTGGCTTGCGCATTCTGCCTCTCCGACCGGCTGAGCGCTCACACGCTCGTTTCGTGGGTTGGCTTAGGCATACAAAGTTCATTCCATGTCTAAGCATACAAAGTTCATTCCCAGTCTAAGATCAGACCGGACCGAGGATTGCGTAGCAGGACCAGTAGCAGGATCGGTAGCACACAGGGGGGGACCGGGCCAATCCCCAGCTTGTGCATTCTGCCTCTCTGATCGACTGAGCGCCCGTATGCGCGTTTCGTGGGTTGGCTTAGGCATATGGAGTTCATTCCATGTCTAAGCATATAGAGTTCATTCCATGTCTAAGCATATAGAGTTCATTCCCAGTCTAAGATCGGACCGGACCGAGGGTTGTGGTAGTAGGACCAACAGCAGGATCGGCAACACGCAGGGGGGATCGAGCAGATCCCTGACTTACGCATTCTACCTCTCCGATTGACTGAGCGCCCGCACGTTCATTTCATCGATTGGCTTAGGCATACGGAGTTCATTCCATGTCTAAGCCCCAGCTGGACCGAGGGTTGTGGCAGCAAGACCGGCAGCGGGATCGACAGCACGCAAAGGGGACCGTGTTGATCCCTGATTTGTGCATTATGCCTCTTCCGATCGGCCTTTCCGGCCGACTGAGCGCCCGCATGCTCGTTTCGTGGGTTGACTTAGGCATACGAAGTTCATCCCCAATCTAAGCATACGGAGTTCATTCCCAGTCCAAGATCGAACCGGACTGAGGGTTGCGACAGCAGGATCGGCAGCACGTAGGGGGGATCGGGTCGATCCCCGACTTGCGCATTCTATCTCTCCGACCGACTGAGCACCCTGCATGCCTGTTTCATGGGTTAGCTTAGTCATAGGGAGTTCATTCCATGTCTAAGCCACAGTGGGATCGAGGGTTGTGGCAGTGGGATCGGCAGCACGTCGGAGGGACCAGGCTGATCCCCGGCTTGCGCATTCTGCCTTTCCGATCGAATGAGTGTCCGCACGCCCGTTTTATGGGTTGGCCTAGGCATAAAGAGTTCATTCCATGCCTATGCCCCAGCCAGACCGAGGGTTGTGGTAGCGGGACTGGCAGCACGCAAAGGGGGACCAGGCCCATCCCTGGCTTGCGCATTATGCCTCTTCTGCTGGCTCAGCGCCTGCACACTCGTTTTGTGGGTTGACTTATACATATGGAGTTCATTCCCAGTCTAAGATCAGACTGGACCGAGGGTTACGACAGCAGGATCGACAGCACACAAGGGGGACCGGGCCGATCCCCGACTTGCGCATTCTGCATCTCTGGCCGGCTAACCACCTGCACACTCATTTCATAGTTTAGCTTAGGCATACGAAGTTCATTCCACATCTAAGCATACGGAGTTCATTCCCAGTCTAATATTTTGAGCCACGATGCACATGCTAGGCTTGGGCATGTGCTGGTGCCGCATTTTTTTCGCTCGGGGCACCATCGCTGGAGCATCATCGGAGAGCCTAACCGGCGGCATTGGGGGTTCCGACGATTTAGGGGGCCGGGGGGTGTGCGCACATGATGTGTGATGAGTGCTGGTACTTGGCCATTATTGGCCCCCTATCCCTCTTCAAACCTTGAGAACTCACACCCCCTTAAAGAGCATTTGAGATTTTATAGGTTTGCTGCCAGTAGCCATTAAAGTGTCTAAAATGGGGACACTTTTTTCAAATGGTCACAAAATCTTCTCCACATCGAGTTTTTAGCTGAATTTTTTTTTGCATGCCAAAAAAAATACAAGGATCACCTCTACCAAATTTGGGGACAAAAATCTTTCGAAAAAAATTTTAAAAAATCTGGAACCGCTAAAAGTTTCAAAAATCATGAAAAATAGAAAATGAGTCTTCTTGCCACGAAACTTCACATGAAGGCTTAGGGGACCATAGTATGAATTTAAAAGCCATAAAAATGGCATTGGCATGGCAGAAATATGAAAATGTGCTTGAACCCACTACCACTCGTTCGATCCCCGGCTTGCGCATCCTGCCTCTCTGGTCGGCTGAGCGCCCCCATGTTCATTTTGTGGGTTGACTTAGGCATATGGAGTTCATCCCCAGTCTAAGATCGGATTGGATCGAGGGTTGTGGCTGTAGGATCGACAGCACGCAGAGGGGACAGGGCCAATCCCCGACTTACGCATTCTGCCTCTCCGACCGGCTGAGCGCCCGCACGCCCGTTTCGTGGGTTGGCTTAGGCATAGGGAGTTCAATCCATGTGTAAGCCCCAACTGGATCGAGGGTTGTGGCAGTGGGGTCGGCAGCACGCAGAGGGGGATCGGGCTGGTCCCCGACTTGCGCATTATGCTTCTTCGGCCGGCTCAGCACCCGCATGCTCGTTTCGTGGGTTGACTTATGCATACAAAGTTCATTCCCAGTCTAACATCAGACTGGACCGAGGGTTGTGGCAGCAGGATCGGTAGCACGCAGGGGGGACTGGGCCAATCCTCGGCTCACGCATTCTGCCTCTCCGATCGACTGAGCGCTCGCATGCTCGTTCCGTGGGTTGGCTTAGGCATACGGAGTTCATTCCATGGCTAAACATACAGAGTTCCTTCCTAGTCTAGGCATACGGAGTTCATCCCTAGTCTAAGCATACGGAGTTCATTCCCAGTGTAAGCATACGGAGTTCATCCCCAGAGTATGCATATGGAGTTCATTCCCAGTCTAAGATCGGATCGGACCGAGGGTTGCGGTAGCAAGTTCAACAGCATGCAGGGGGGACCGAGTAGATCCCTGGCTTGCGCATTCTGCCTCTTCGGCCGGCTTAGCGCCCTTACGCTCGTTTCGTGGGTTGGCTTAGGCATAGGGAGTTCATTCCATGTCTAAGCCCCAGCCAGATCGAGGGTTGTGGCAGCGAGACCGACAGCACACAGAGGGGGATCGGGCCGATCCCTGGCTTGCGCATTATGTCTCTCCGGTCGACTCAGTGCCCGCACGCTCATTCCATGGGTTGGCTTAGTCATAGGGAGTTCATTCCATGTCTAAGCCACAGCCGGACCGAGGGTTGTGGAAGTGGGATCGACAGCACGCCGGGGGGATCGGGCTGATCCCCGGCTTTCGCATTCTGCCTCTTCGGCCGACTGAATGCCCGTACGCCCATTTCATGGGTTGGCTTAGGCATAAGGAGTTCATTCCATGCCTAAGCCCCAGCCAGACTGAGGGTTGTGGTAGCGGGACAGACAGCATGCACAGGGGGACCAGGCCGATCCCCGGCTCATGCATTATGCCTCTTCGGTCGGCTCAGCGCTCGCACGCTCGTTTCGTGGGTTGACTTATGCATATGGAGTTCATTCCCAATCTAAGATTAGATTGGACTGAGGGTTCCAGTAGCAGGATCAACAGCATGCAGGGGGACCGGGCCGATCCCCGGCTTGCGCATTTTGCCTCTCTGGTCGGCTGAGCTCCGAGACGCTCGTTTCGTAGGTTATCTTAGGCATACAGAGTTCATTCCACGTCTAAGCATACGGAGTTCATTCCCAGTCTAAGATTTTGGGCCACGATGCACATGCTAGGCTCGGGCATGTGCTGGTGCCGCATTTTTTTCACCCGGGGCACCATCGTCAGAGTATCGCCGGAGCATCGCCGGAGAGCCTAACCGATGGCATTGGGGGTTCCGACGATTTGGGGGGACGGGGGGGTGTGCGCACATGATGTGCGATGGGTGCTGGTACTTGGCCATTATTGGCCCCCTATCCCTCTTCAAACCTCGAGAACTCACACCCCCTTAAAGAGCATTTTAGATTTTATAGGTTTGCTGCCAGTAGCCATTAAAGTGTCTAAAATGGGGACACTTTTTTCAAACAATCACAAAATCTTCTCCACTTCGAGTTTTTAGCTGAATATTTTTATGCATGCCAAAAAAAATACAAGGATCACCTCTACTAAATTTGGGGACAAAACTCTTTCTAAAAAATTTTTAAAAAATCTCGAACCGCTAAAAGTTTCGAAAATCATGAAAAATAGAAAACGGGTCTTCTTGCCACAAAACTTGACATGAAGGCTTAGGGGACCATTGTATGAATTTACAAGCCATAAAAATGGCATTGGCATGGCAGAAATATGAAGATGTTCTTGAACCCACCTACCACCCGTTCGATCCCCGGCTTGCGCATCTTGCCTCTCTGGTTGGCTGAGCGCTCGCACGCTCGTTTCGTGGGTTGACTTAGGCATACGGAGTTCATCCCCAGTCTAAGCATACGAAGTTCATTCCCAGTCTAAGATCAGACTGGACTGAGGGTTGCGGCTGCAGGATCAACAGCACGCAGTGGGGATCGGGCCGATCCCCGGTTTACGCATTCTGCCTCTCTGACCGGCTGAGCGCCCGCACGCCCGTTTCGTGGGTTGGCTTACACATAGGGAGTTCATTCCATGTGTAAGCCCCAGCCGGAGCGAGGGTTGTGGCAGCGGGACCGGCAGCACGCAGAGGGGGACCCGGTTGGTCCCCGACTTGCGCATTATGCCTCTTCGGCTGGCTCAGCACCCGCACGCTCATTTTATGGGTTGACTTATGCGTACAGAGTTCATTCCCAGTCTAACATCAGATCGGACTGAGGGTTGCAGCAGTAGGATCGACAGCACGCAGGGGGGACCGGGTCGATCCCCGACTTGCGCATTGTGCCTCTCCGATCGATTGAGCGCCCGCATGCTCATTTCATGGGTTGGCTTAGGCATACGGAGTTCATTCCATTGCTAAGCATACAGAGTTCATTCCTAGTCTAGGCATACGGAGTTCATCCCCAGTCTAAGCATACGAAGTTCATCCCCAGTCTAAGCATATGGAGTTCATTCCAAGTCTTAGATCGGATCGGATCGAAGGTTGCAGCAGTAAGATCGACAGCACATAAGGGGGACCGGGCCGATCCCTGGCTTGCGTATTCTACCTTTCCGGTCGGCTAAGCACCCGCATGCCCATTTCGTGGGTTGGCTTAGGCATAGGGAGTTCATTCCATGTTTATGCCCAGTCGGACCGAGGGTTGTGGCAGCGGGACCGGCAGCACGCAGAGGGGGACTGGGCTGATCCCCAGCTTGTGCATTATGCCTCTTTGGCCGGCTCAGTGCTTGCACGCTCGTTTCATGGGTTTACTTATGCATATGGAGCTCATTCCTAGTCTAAGATCAGGCTAGACTAAGGGTTGCGATAGCAGGATCGACAGCACGCAGGAGGGACCGGGCCTCTTCGACCGGTGAGCACTCGTACGCTCGTTTTGTGGGTTGGATTAGGCATACGGAGTTCATTCCATGTCTAAGCATACGGAGTTCATTCCCAGTCTATGATTTTGAGCCACGGTGCACATGCTGGGCCCGAGCATGTGCTGGTGTCGCATTTTTTTCGCTTGGGGCACCATCGTCGGAGCATTGTCGGAGAGCCTAATCGATCACATTGGGGGTTTCGGTGATTGGGGGGCCGGGGGGTGTGCGCACATGATGTGCGATGGGTGCTGGTACTTGGCCCTTTTATTGGCCCCCTATCCCTCATCAAACCTTGAGAACTCACACCCCCTTAAAAAACATTTGAGATTTTAAAGGTTTGCTGCCAGAAGCCATTAAAGTGTCTGAAATGGGGACACTTTTTTCAAACGGTCACAAAATCTTCTCCACTTCGAGTTTTTAGCTGAATTTCTTTTGTGCAAGCCAAAAAAAATACAAGGATCACCTCTTGGCAAAAATATGAAGATGTGCTTGAACCCGTCTACCACTCGTTCGATCCCCTCTGGTTGGCTGAGTGCCCGCACGCTCGTTTCGTGGGTTGACTTAGGCATATGGAGTTCATCCCTAGTCTAAGCATACGGAGTTCATTCCCAGTCTAAGATCAAACTAGACCGAGGCAGCACGCAGGGGGGATCGGGCCGATCCCTGGCTTGTGCATTCTGCCTCTCTGGTCGGCTGAGAGCTCGCACGCCCATTTCATGGGTTGGCTTAGGCATAGGGAGTTCATTCCATGTCTAAGCCCCAGTTGGACCGAGGGTTGTGGCAGCGAGACTGACAGCATGCAGAGGGGGATCGGGTCGATCCCCAGCTTGCGCATTATGCCTCTCCAGTCGGCTCAGCGCCCGCACGCTCCTTTTGTGGGTTGACTTAGGCATACGGAGTTCATTCTCAGTCTAAGATTGGACCGAACCGAGGGTTGCGGTAGCAGGATCGACAGCACACAGGGGGGACCGGCCCGATCCCCGGCTTGCGCATTCTGCCTCTCCGGTCGGCTGAGCGCCCGTACGCTCGTTTTATGGGTTGGCTTAGGCATACGGAGTTCATTCCATGTGTAAGCATACGAGTTCATTCCCAGTCTAAGATCAGACTGTATAGAGGGTTGTGACAGCAGGACCAGCAGCAGTATCGACAGCACGCAGGGGGGACTAGACCGATCCCCAGCTTGCGCATTCTACCTCTCCGACCAACTGAGCGCCCGCACTCTCATTTCGTGGGTTGGCTTAGGCATATGGAGTTCATACCATGTCTAAGCCCCAGCCGAACCAAAGGTTGTGGCAGCAGGACCGACAGCGGGATCGGCAGCACGAAGAGGGGGACCGGGCCGATCATCGGCTTGCGCTTTATGCCTCTTCGGCTGGCTCAGCGCCCGCACGCTCATTTCGTGGGTTGACTTATGCATACTGTGTTCATTCCTAGTATAAGATCGAACCGAACCGAGGGTTGTGGCAGCAGGATTGATAGCAGGTAGGGGGGACTGGGCCGATCCTCAACTTATGCATTCTACCTCTCCAGCCGACTAAACACCTGCACGCTCGTTTTGTGGGTTGGCTTAGGCATACGGAGTTCAATCCATGTCTAAGCATATGGAGTTCATTCCCAGTCTAAGATTTTGAGCCACGGTGCATATGCTGGGCTCAGGCATGTGCTGGTGCCACATTTTTTTTGCCCAAGGCACCATCGCCGGAGAGCCTAACCGGCGGTATTGGGGGTTCCGACGATTGGGGGGCCGGGGGGTGTGCGCACATGATGTGCGATGGGTGCTGGTACTTGGCCCTTATATTGGCCTCCTATCCCTCATCAAACCTTGAGAACTCACACCCCCTTAAAGAGCATTTGAGATTTTATAGGTTTGCTGCCAGTAGCCATTAAAGTGTCTGAAATGGGGACACTTTTTTCAAATTGTCACAAAATCTTCCCCACTTCGAGTTTATAGCTAAATTTTTTTTTTGCATGCCAACAAAAATACAAGGATCACCTCTACCAATTTTGGGGATAAACTCTTTCTAAAAAATTTTAAAAAATCCCGAACCGCAAAAAGTTTCAAAAATCTTAAAAAATAGAAAACGGGTCGTCTTGCCACGAAACTTCACATGAAGGCTTAGGGGACCATTGTATGAATTTACAAGCCATAAAAATGGCATTGGCATGGCAAAAATATGAAGATGTGCTTGAACCCACCTACCACCTATTTGATCCTCGACTTGCGCATCCTACCTCTCTGGTCGGCTGAGCGCCCGTACGCTCGTTTCGTGGGTTGACTTAGGCATATTGAGTTCATCCCCAGTCTAAGCATACGAAGTTCATTCCCAGTCTAAGATTAGACTGAACTGAGGGTTGCAACAGTAGGATCGACAGCACGCAGGTGGGATCGGGTCGATCCTCAGCTTACGCATTCTGCCTCTCCGACCGGCTGAGAGCCCGCACACCCGTTTCGTGGGTTGGCTTAGGCATAGGGAGTTCATTCCATGTCTAAGCCCCAGCTGGACCGAGGGTTGTGGCAGCGGGACCGACAACATACAGAGCGGGATCAGACCGATCCCCAGCATACGCATTCTGCCTCTCCGACCGGCTGAGCGCCCGCTCGCTCGTTTCATGGGTTGGCTTAGGCATACGGAGTTCATTCCATGTCTAAGCATACGAAGTTCATTCCCAGTCTAAGATCGAACCGGATCAAAGGTTGCGACAGTAGGACAAAAGTAGGATCGGTAGCACGTAGGGGGGATCGGGCTGATCCCCGATTTGCGTATTTTGCCTCTCTGGCCGACTGAGCGCCCGAACGCTCGTTTCATGGGTTGGCTTAGGCATACAGAGTTCATTCCATGTCTTAGCCCCAACTAGACCGAGGGTTGTGGCAATAGGACCAGCAGTGGGATCGACAGCATGCAGAGGGGGACTGGGCTGATCTCTGACTTGCGCATTATGCCTCTTTGGTCGGCCTCTCCGGCTGACTGATCACCCACACGCTCGTTTTGTGGGTTGACTTAGGCATACGGAGTTCATCCCCAGTCTAAGAACACAGAGTTCATTCCCAGTCTAAGATCAGACTGGACCGGGGGTTGCGGTAGCAGGATTGGCAACACGCAGGAGGGACCGAGGTGATCTCCGGCTTACGCATTCTGCCTCTCCGGCCGACTGAGCGCCCGCACGTCCGTTTCGTGGGTTGGCTTAGGCATAGGGAGTTCATTCCATGTCTAAGCCCTAGTCGGATCGAGGGTTGTGGCAGCAGCACCGGCAGCACACAGAGGGGGACCGGGGCGATCATCGGCTTGCGTATTATGCCTCTTCGGTCGGCTCAGTGCCCGCACGCTCGTTTCGTGGGTTGACTTATGCATACGGAGTTCATTCCTAGTTTAAGATCAAACTAGATCAAGGGTTACGACAGCAAGATCAACAGCACGCAGGGGGGATCGGGCCGATCCCCGACTTGCGCATTCTGCCTCTCCGGTCGACTGAGCACCCGCACGCTCGTTTCGTGGGTTGGCTTAGGCATACGGAGTTTATTCCATGTCTAAGCATATGAAGTTCATTCCCAGTCTAATATTTTGAGCCACGGTGCACATGCTGGGCTCAGGCATGTGCTGGTGCCGTATTTTTTTTCGCCCAGGGCACCATCGCGGGAGCATCGCCAGAGAGCCTAACCGACGGCATTGGGGGTTCCGGCGATTGGGGGGGCCGGGGGGTGTGCGCACATGATGTGCGATGGGTGCTAGTACTTGGCCCTTATATTGGCCCCCTATCCTTCATCAACTAAAGTGTTGTAATGGGGCCACTTTTGTCAAACGGTTCACAAATCTTCTCCACTTCGAGTTTTTAGCTGAATTTTTTGTTGCATACCAACAAAAATACAAGGATCACCTCTGCCAAATTTGTGGGTTGACTTAGGCATACGGAGTTCATTCCTAGTCTAAGCATACACGGAGTTCATTCCAGTCTAAGATCAGACTGGACCCGAGGGATGAGACAGCAGGATGGCAGCACGCAGGGGGGACCGGGTGATCCCTCGGCCTGCGCATTCTGCCTCTCCGGCCGCTGAGCGCCCGCACGTCCGTTTCGTGGGTTGGCTTAGGCATAGGAGTTCATTCCATGTCTAAGCCCTAGTCGGATCAAGGGTTATGCGGCAGCAGACCGACAGCACGCTGAGGGGGATCGGGGCGATCATCGGCTTGCGTATTATGCCTCTTCGGTCGGCTCAGTGCCCGCACGCTCGTTTCGTGGGTTGACTTATGCATACGGAGTTCATTCCTAGTTTAAGATCAAACTAGATCGAGGGTTACGACAGCAAGATCAACAGCACGCAGGGGGGGATCGGGCCGATCCCCGACTTGCGCATTCTGCCTCTCCGGTCGACTGAGCACCCGTACGCTCGTTTCGTGGGTTGGCTTAGGCATACGGAGTTTATTCCATGTCTAAGCATATGGAGTTCATTCCCAGTCTAATATTTTGAGCCACGGTGCACATGCTGGGCTCAGGCATGTGCTGGTGTCGTATTTTTTTTCGCCCAGGGCACCATCGCGGGAGCATCGCCAGAGAGCCTAACCGACGGCATTGGGGGTTCCGGTGATTGGGGGGGCCGGGGGGTGTGCGCACATGATGTGCGATGGTTGCTAGTACTTGGCCCTTATATTAGCCCCCTATCCTTCATCAAACCTCGAGAACTCATACCCCCTTAAAGAGCATTTGAGATTTTATAGGTTTGCTGCCAGTAGCCATTAAAGTGTTGTAATGGGGACACTTTTGTCAAACGGTCACAAAATCTTCTCCACTTCGAGTTTTTAGCTGAATTTTTTTGTGCATACCAACAAAAATACAAGGATCACCTCTACCAAATTTGTGGGTTGACTTAGGCATACGGAGTTCATTCCCAGTCTAAGCATACGGAGTTCATTCCTAGTCTAAGATCAGACTGGATCGAGGGATGAGACAGCAGGATCGGCAGCACGCAGGGGGGATCGGGCCGATCCTCGGCCTGCGCATTCTGCCTCTCCGGCCGGCTGAGCGCCCGCACTCCTGTTTCGTGGGTTGGCTTAGGCATAGGGAGTTCATTCCATGTCTAAGTCCCAGCTGGACCGAGGCTTGCGACAGCGGGACCGACAGCACGCAGAGGGGGACCGGGCCGATCCCCGGCTTGCGCATTATGCCTCTCCAGTCAGCTCAGTGCCCGCACGCTCGTTTTTGGATTGACTTAGGCATACAGAGTTCATTCCCAGTCTAAGATCGGACCAGACCAAGGGTTATGGCAGCAGGATCGACAGCACGCAGGGGGGACCAGGTCGATCCCCAGCTTGCGCATTCTGCTTCTCCAGCCGGCTGAGCGCCCGCACGCTCGTTTCGTAGGTTGGCTTAGGCATACGGAGTTCATTCCTTGTCTAAGCATATGGAGTTCATTCCCAGTCTAAGATTTTGAGCCACGGTGCACATGCTGGGCTCGGGCATGTGCTGGTGCCGCATTTTTTTCGCCCGGGGCACCATCGTCGGAGCATCACCAGAGAGCCTAACCGATGGCATTGGGGGTTCCGGTGATTGGGGGCCGGGGGGTGTGCGCACATGATGTGCGATGGGTGCTGGTACTTGGCCCTTATATTGGCCCCCTATCCTTCATCAAACCTCGAGAACTCACACCCCCTTAAAAAGCATTTGAGATTTTATAGGTTTGCTGCCAGCAACCATTAAAGTGTCTGAAATGGGGACACTTTTTTCAAACGGTCACAAAATCTTCTCCACTTCGAGTTTTTAGCTGAAGTTTTTTGCACATGTGAAAAAAAATACAGGGATCACCTCTACCAAATTTGGGGACAAAAATCTTTCCAAAAAAATTTTAAAAAATCCTGAACCGTAAAAGGTTTCAAAAATCGTGAAAAATAGAAAACGAGTCGTCTTGCCACGAAACTTCACATGAAGGCTTAGGGGACCATTGTATGAATTTACAAGCCATAAAAATGGCATTGGCATGGCAGAAATATGAAGATGTGCTTGAACCCACCTACCACCCGTTCGATCCCCGACTTGCGCATCTTGCCTCTCTGGTCGACTGAGCGTTCGCACGCTCGTTTCATGGGTTGACTTGGCATACGGAGTTCATCCCCAGTCTAAGGATACGAAGTTCATTCCCAGTCTAAGATCAGACTTGATCGAGGGTTGCGAGAGCAGGATCGGTAGCACGTAGGGGGGACCAGACCGATCCCCGGCTTGCGCATTCTGCCTCTCCGGTCGGCTGAGCACCAGCACGCCTGTTTTGTGGGTTGGCTTAGGCATAGGGAGTTCATTCCATGTCTAAGCCCCAGTCGGATCGAGGGTTGTGGCAACGGGACCGGCAGCAGGCAGTCGGGGACCAGGCCGATCCCTGGCTTGCGCATTATGCCTCTCTGGTGGGCTCAGCGCCCGCACGCTCGTTTCATGGGTTGACTTAGGCATACGGAGTTCATTTCCAGTCTAAGGTCAGACCAGACTGAGGGTTGCGACAGCAGGATCAATAGCACGTAGGGGGATCCTCGACTTACACATTCTGTCTCTCCGACTAGCTGAACGCCCGCACGTTCGTTTTGTGGGTTGGCTTAGGCATACAGAGTTCATTCCATGTCTAAGGATACAGAGTTCATTCCCAGTCTAAGATCAGACTGGACCAAGGGTTGCAACAGCAGGACTAGCAGCAGGATCGATAGCACGGACGGGGTAACCGGGTCGATCGCCGGCTTACGAATTCTACCTCTTCAGCTAGCTGAGCGTCCGTATGCTCGTTTCGTGGGTTGGCTTAGGCATACGGAGTTCATTCCATGTCTAAGCCCCAGCCGGACCAAGGGTTGTGGCAGCAGGACTGGTAGCGGGATCGACAGCACCAGAAGGGGATCGGCCTGATCCCTGGCTTGCGCATTATGCCTCTCCGGCCGGCTAAGAGCCCGCACGCAAATTTCATGGGTGGACTTAGGCATATGGAGTTCATCCCCAGTCGAAGCACATGGAGTTCATTCCCAGTCTAAGATCAGACTGGATCGAGGGTTACGACAGTAGGATCGGCAGCACGTAAGAGGGACCGGGCCGATCCCTGGCTTGCACATTCTGCCTCTCCAGCTGGCTAAGTGCCCGCATGCCCATTTCGTGGGTTGGCTTAGGCATAGGGAATTCATTCCATGTCTAAGCCCCAGTCGGACTGAGGGTTGTGGCAGCGGGACCGATAGTACACAGAGGGGGATCGAGCTGATCCCCGGCTTACGCATTATGCCTCTTCAATCGGCTCAGCGCTCGTACCCTCATTTCGTGGGTTGACTTATGCATACGAAGTGCATCCCCAGTCTAAGCATACGGAGTTCATTCCCAATCTAAGATCGGATCGAACTAAGGGTTGAGACATCAGGATCGACAGCACGTAGGAGGGACCGGGCCGATCCCTAGCTTGCACATTCTGCCTCTCTGGCCGGCTGAGTGCCCGCACACCCGTTTCATGGGTTGGCTTAGGGATAGGGAGTTCATTCCATGTCTAAGCCCCAGCTGGACCAAGGGTTGTGGCAGCGAGACCGGTAGCACGCAGAGGGGACCGGGTCGATCCCCTGCTTATGCATTATACCTCTTCGGTTGGCTCAGCACCCGCACGCTCATTTCGTGGGTTGACTTATGCTTACGGAGTTCATTCCCAGTCTAAGATCGGATTGGACCGAGGGTTGCGGCAGCAGGATCGACAGCACGCAAGGGGGATCGGGCCAATCCCTGGCTTACGCATTCTGCCTCTCCGACCGGCTGAGCACTCGCACGCTCGTTTCGTGGGTTGGCTTAGGCATACGGAGTTCATTTCATGTCTAAGATTTTGAGCCATGGTGCACATGCTGGGCTAAGGCATGTGCTGGTGCTGCATTTTTTTCGCTCGAGGTACCATCGTCAGAGCATCACCGGAGAGCCTAACCGACGGAAATGGGGGTTCCGACGATTGGTGGGGCCGGGGGGTGTGCGCACATGATGTGCGATGGGTGCTGGTACTTGGCCCTTATATTGGCCCCCTGTCCTTCATCAAACCTCGAGAACTCACACCCCCTTAAAAAGCATTTGAGATTTTATAGGTTTGCTGCCAGCAACCATTAAAGTGTCTGAAATGGGGACACTTTTTTCAAACGGTCACAAAATCTTCTCTACTTCGAGTTTTTAGCTGAATATTTTTGCACATGCAAAAAAAAATACAGGGATCACCTCTACCAAATTTGGGGACAAAAATCTTTCCAAAAAAATTTTAAAAAATCCTGAACCGTAAAAGGTTTAAAAAATCGTGAAAAATAGAAAACGAGTCGTCTTGCCACGAAACTTCACATGAAGGCTTAGGGGACCATTGTATGAATTTACAAGCCATAAAAATGGCATTGGCATGGCAGAAATATGAAGATGTGCTTGAACCCACCTACCACCCGTTCGATCCCCGACTTGCGCATCTTGCCTCTCTGGTCAACTGAGCGTTCGCATGCTCGTTTCATGGGTTGACTTAGGCATACAGAGTTCATCCCCAGTCTAAGCATACGAAGTTCATTCCCAATCTAAGATCAGACTTGATCGAGGGTTGCGAGAGCAGGATCGGTAGCACGCAGGGGGGACTGGACTGATCCCCGGCTTGCGCATTCTGCCTCTCCGATCGGCTGAGCACCCGCACGCCTGTTTTGTGGGTTGGCTTAGGCATAGGGAGTTCATTCCATGTCTAAGCCCCAGTCGGATCGAGGGTTGTGGCAACGGGACCAGCAGCATGCAGACGGGGACCAGGCCGATCCTCGGCTTGCGCATTATGCCTCTCCGGTGGGCTCAGCGCCCGCACGGTTGTTTCGTGGGTTGACTTAGGCATACGGAGTTCATTCCCAGTCTAAGGTTGGACCAGACTGAGGGTTGCGATAGCAAGATCGATAGCACGTAGGGGGGATCGGGCCGATCCTCAGCTTACGCATTCTGTCTCCGGCTAGCTGAGCGCTCGCACGCTCGTTTTGTGGGTTGGCTTAGGCATACAGAGTTCATTCCATGTCTAAGGATACGAAGTTCATTCCCAGTCTAAGATCAGACTGGACCGAGGGTTACGACAGTAGGACCAGCAGCAGGATCGGTAGCATGCACGGGGGGACCGGGCCGATCCCCGGCTTACGAATTCTGCCTCTCCGGCTAGCTGAGCGTCCGTACGCTCGTTTCGTGGGTTGGCTTAGGCATACGAAGTTCATTCCATGTCTAAGCCCCAGCCGGAACCAAGGGTTGTGGCAGTAGGACTGGTAGCGGGATCGGCAGCACCAGAAGGGGATCGGGCTGATCCTTGGCTTGTGTATTATGCCTCTCCGGCCGGCTGAGAGCCCGCACGCAAATTTCGTGGGTGGACTTAGGCATATGGAGTTCATCCCCAGTCTTTGCATATGGAGTTCATTCCCAGTCTAAGATCAGATCGGATCGAGGGTTGCGACAGCAGGATCGATAGCACGTAGGGGGGACCGAATCGATCCCTGACTTGTGCATTCAACCTCTCCGACTGGCTGAGTGCCCACACGCCCGTTTTGTGGGTTGGCTTAGGCATAGGGAGTTCATTCCATGTCTAAGCCCCAGTCTGATCGAGGGTTGTGGCAGCGGGACCGATAGTACATAGAGGGGGATGGGGCTGATCCCCAGTGTTATGAGCCAACCTTGTATAAGGCCATGACCGGGACTTAGGTTGCCATGAGCCACCCATGTATAGGGCCATGGCCGGGTAGACCCCTTGTGTTAGGAAAAGTGTCCCCATTTCAAACATTATAACGGTTACTGGTAGCATAGCTCTAAAATCTCTAAGGCTCTTTAGGGGGGTGAGCCAGCAGGGTATTGTTGGGTTATCTCACCGGGTGCTATGCGAGCTTAGGCCACCCACCATGGGCTGCCCCCTGGCCCTAGTGATGGTGGGAGGTCCCGATGTATGATTCCCGATTTTAATGAAATTCACCTCGATTGAATGCCCGATTGTTGCCTCGATGTGTTTCTTTTCCTTCTCGATGTGAATGTGCCTTGTTGTGTGTATGCTTGAGATTGACCTTGATATATTGTGCCTTATTGTGAATGCTTGAGACTAACCATGGTTTATGGTTATTTGTTCAGATCTCGATCTATTGAAGGCTGACTTGGGTGGAAGCATCCATTCAAGTGCCACGCGGGCTAGTGCTTGTTGAGAGAAAGCTTAGTCTGTGACACGTGGTATCAGAGCACGGTTGAGAAGTGCTAGAGAAATGGATGAGATGGCCACAAGTGGTGGACCGGATCATCAGCAGAGAATTGAGGAACTTGAGGCCGCGGTGGCCGCAATAAAAACTCATATGGTGACAAAAGATCGAGTAAGGGAGATCGAGACAACCCAGCGGGAGTTGTCCGATACTCTCCACAATGTGAGCGAAGAGGCTAGAGATGCCTTGAACATTCTCCAAAAGGAGTTTGAGGAGCTCAGGGCCCAGATGAGCATCCTACAAATGGCGGTGGCCAGTTCGGGTTCGAGCTCGATGGACAGGGGACAAAGGCCCAAAGTGCCAGAGCCTCGGTGCTATGAGGGGGCAAGGGATGCTAAGGAACTTGAGAATTTCCTGTTTGACATGGAACAATACTTTCGAGCTGTACACACAAGTTCAGAGGAAGACAAGGTGACAATGGCATCGATGTACCTCACAGGGGATGCCAAGTTATGGTGGCGTTCCAAGTTTGTCGATGACGAGTGCCCGATTAAGACTTGGAGGGATCTGAAGCGAGAACTGAAAAACCAATTTTTTTCGGAGAATGTGGATTATATGGCTCGAAAGACACTTCGAGAGTTGGTGCAAACCGGAACGGTGCGAGAGTTCGTGAGGAACTTTTCTACCCTGATGCTGGATATTCGGGACATGTCCGAAAAGGACAAGTTATTCCATTTTATTGAGGGCCTCAAGCTGTGGGCGAGGACAGAGCTACAGAGGCAAAAAGTGCAAGATGTGGCGACGGCCATGGCTGCAGCGGAACGTCTTCATGATTTTAATGATGGCTCATTAAAATAGAAGAACCCTCCACCAACTGGCAGTAGCTCTAATCTTGGGAGTGGGGGAAAGATAACTAGGTTGGACCGACCCTTCAGTTGGGGATCAGACAGGAGGTCCTTTGGGCGAGATAGCACCCAGCCTAGGACAAACAACGCAGGGATTTTCAAGCCTAGGCAACCGCTAGCTTGCTTTCTTTGCAAGGGGCCGCATCGAGTAGCTGAGTGCCCGCACCGAGGAGCCCTTAATGCCTTAAGGACCTCATCCCAAGAGTCTGCAAAAGTGCCAGAGAGCGTTGAAGAAGCTGAAGAGGAGCCAGCCAGGATGGGCTCAATAAGGTTCCTCAGTGCCCTTCGTACCCAATTGAACACTATAAAGAAAGAGCAAAGCAAAGGCTTGATGTACGTGAACTTGACGATCAATGGGAAAGCCACCAAGGCCATGGTGGATACGGGTGCAACCGACACTTTCATCACACCAGAAGAAGCAAAAAGGTGTGGTCTTCAGATTAGTAAAGACTGTGGGCGAATGAAGGCAGTCAATTCGCCAGCCTTTGCAATCAGTGGAAGCTCGAAAAGTGTGACAACCCGATTGGGGCCATGGGAAGGGAAGGTAGACTTCACAGTCTCCCCCATGGATGACTTTGATGTCGTTCTCGGATTGGACTTCATGACGTTGGCTCAGGTGATCCCTATCCCCGCTGCTAGCTGCTTGTTGTTCTTAGGAGAACACCCATGTGTGGTGCCAGCCAATATCTTGCCAAAGAGTGGGAAGAAAATGATTTCGGCTTTGCAATTCAAGAAAGGGGTAAAGAGAGGGGAACCCTCTTTTGTGGCCATGCCGATCTACAAAGAAGGGTCGAAAGTAGAACCAATACCCAATGGCGTGAAGAAAGTGTTAGAAGAATTCAGAGAGGTAATGCCAGAGATGTTGCCCAAGGTTCTACCCCCTCGACGAGCAGTGGACCACGAAATTGAGCTCCTCCCAGGGGCAAAACCCCCTGCTAGAGCTCCCTATCGCATGGCCCCGCCAGAGTTGGCCGAGCTGAGAAAACAGTTAGATGAGCTTCTACAAGCCGGGTTCATCCGACCATCAAAGGCTCCTTTCGGAGCGCCAGTGCTATTCCAGAAAAAGCATGATGGGAGTTTGCGCTTATGTGTTGACTACAGGGCTTTGAACAAAGTCACCGTAAGAAACAAATATTCTATCCCGCTCATAGCAGACTTGTTTGATCAATTGAGCGGGGCCAAGTACTTCTCCAAACTGGACCTGAGATCGGGATACCATCAGGTCAGAATCCTCGAGGGAGATGAGCCGAAGACCACTTGTGTAACACGGTATGATGCATTTGAATTCCTTGTTATGCCTTTTGGACTAACCAATGCTCCTGCCACATTTTGTACACTGATGAATCAGGTGTTTCATGACTACCTAGACAAGTTTGTAGTCATTTATTTAGACGATATAGTGGTATATAGCTCCACGTTGGAAGAACATCAAGAACACCTACGCCAGGTATTTCAAAGGTTACAGGACCACCAGTTATATGTAAAAGGGGAGAAGTGTGCATTCGCTCAGACCCAAATCCATTTTCTCGGTCACATTGTCGAACGTGGCCACATCCGAATGGACATTGAAAAGGTCAGGGCCATCAAAGAGTGGACGATACCGAAGAATGTTAGTGAGCTCCGCTCCTTTTTGGGACTAGCCAACTATTATAGAAGGTTTGTGGAAGGGTACTCTCGTAAGACCACGGCCCTCACGGAGCTATTGAAGAAGGAACATAAATGGTGTTGGACGAACGAGTGCCAAGAGGCCTTTGAGGGATTGAAGGATGCTATTATGAAGGATCCCATCTTAGCTCTCCCTGATATTGAAAAGCCTCTTGAAGTCCAGACGGATGCATCAGATTTTGCTATTGGAGGTGTGCTTTTACAACAACATCACCCGGTAGCATTCGAAAGTAGGAAGCTGAAAGGAAATATACAGCCCAGGAGAAAGAGCTCCTTGCGATGGTTCATTGCTTGAGGACTTGGCGGCATTACTTGTTGGGTTCGCACTTTGTCGTGAAGACAGACAACACAACCGTTAGCCACTTTCTCACCCAACCAAGACTCACGGCGAAACAAGCTAGGTGGCAGGAATTCTTAGCTGAGTTCGACTTTTGTTTTGAGCATACCGCGGGAAAGACTAACCAAGTGGCGGATGCCTTGAGCAGGTGGCTAGAGTTAGCGGCCCTCAGAAGAATGGCCCCAATGGCGGCTAGCAGAGCCACTACAGGCATCCATAAGTTGATTGGAGATCATTTAGGGAAAGACCCGTAAGCCTGTGCCATTTTGAAGCTAGTGGAAGAAGGGAAGTCCAAACATTTCTAGAAAGAAAATGGGGTCTTGTGGACCAAGGGACCTCGAGTCTTTGTGCCAAGAGCAGGAGGTCTGAGACAGATGTTGATGAGGGAGTGTCATGACACCCCATAGGCGGAACATCCGGGCTGGCAGCGCACGTTGGCGTTATTGAAACAAGGATATTATTGGCCCCAAATGCGACAAGATGTGATGGAATATACGAAGACTTGCCTCATTTGCCAACAAGACAAAGTCGAGAAGAGGAAACCTGCAGGTATGCTTGAACCATTATCGGTACCTACCAAACCGTGGGAAAGCATCTCCCTCGATTTCATCTCGAGCCTACCCAAGGTTGGCGATCTTGGAGCTGTCTTGGTGGTGATTGATCGATTCTCTAAGTATGCCACATTCATTCCCGCTCCCAAGTACTGTACAGCGGAGGACACAGCTCGACTATTGTTCAAACATGTGGTCAAGTATTGGGGCCTCCCCCAAAACATTGTCAGCGATAGAGATCCCAGATTCACGGGGTCCTTTTGGAGAGAACTTTTCAAGATTTTGGGGTCTCAACTCAACATCTCATCGAGCTATCACCCTCAAACTGATGGCCAAACAGAGCGGTTCAATGGATTGTTAGAGGAATACTTGAGGCATTTTGTCCACACCAACCAAAAGAACTGGCCCTCATTATTGGACGTTGCTCAACTCTGTTTTAATTCCAACAAAAGCTCTTCCACTAACAAGAGCCCATTTGAGGTGGTCACCGGACAATTACCAAGGCTACCCCACACTTCCTTGGAACAATATGGAGGAAAGAATCCCAGAGCATTCAACCTCAGCAAGGAGTGGAAACAAAACACGGAGATTGCACAAGCCTACTTAGAGAAAGCGTCAAAACGGATGAAGAAATGGGCAGACAAGGGTCGTAAAGCTCAGCAATTTCAAGTTGGGGATTTGGTTCTTGTTCGATTAGTCCCTGAACAAACCAGGTTCTTGAGGAAGAGAGATCGTAGATTGGTGCACAAATACGAAGGTCCAGTAAGGGTCCTTTCCAAGGTGGGGAATGCTTCTTACAAAATCGACCCTCCAAAGTGGATGAAGGTGCACCCAGTATTTCATGTGAGCAACTTGAAGCCATTCCATCCAGATCCTACAGATGCTAGTCGAAGAGAGCCAACCAGAGCCGCCATCACCATGAAGCCACCCTCAGAGCGTCGAGTCCAAGAGATCTTAGCTGACAGGGAAACCAAGATATCTCGAAGACTAGTTCGGGAGTACTTAGTAAAGTGGGAGGGACTAGGCCTAGAAGAAACCAGCTGGGAGAGAGAGCACGACCTCCAGAGATTTCAAAGAAAGATCGAAGAATTTCAAGCCAGCAAGTCGACGAGGACGTCGATAGATTAGGTGGGGGAGGATGTCATGAGCCAACCTTGTATAAGGCCATGACCGGGACTTAGGTTGCCATGAGCCACCCATGTATAGGGCCATGGCCGGGTAGACCCCTTGTGTTAGGAAAAGTGTCCCCATTTCAAACATTGTAACGGTTACTGGTAGCATAGCTCTAAAATCTCTAAGGCTCTTTAGGGGGGTGAGCCGGCAGGGTATTGTTGGGCTGTCTCACCGGGTGCTACGCGAGCTTAGGCCACCCACCATGGGCTGCCCCCCTGGCCCTGGTGATGGTGGGAGGTCCCGATGTATGATTCTCGATTTTAATGAAATTCACCTCGATTGAATGCCCGATTGTTGCCTCGATGTGTTTCTTTTCCTTCTCGATGTGAATGTGCCTTGTTGTGTGTATGCTTGAGATTGACCTTGATATATTGTGCCTTATTGTGAATGCTTGAGACTAACCATGGTTTATGGTTATTTGTTCAGATCTCGATCTATTGAAGGCTGACTTGGGTGGAAGCGTCCATTCAAGTGCCACGCGGGCTAGTGCTTGTTGAGAGAAAGCTTAGTCCGTGACACCCGGCTTACGCATTATGCCTCTTCGGTCGGCTCAGCGCCCGTACCCTCATTTCATGGGTTGACTTATGCATACGAAGTTCATCCCCAGTCTAAGCATACGAGGTTCATTCCTAGTCTAAGATCGGACCAGACCAAGGGTTGAGACATCAGGATCGATAGCACATAGGAGGGATCGGGCTGATCCCTAGCTTGCACATTCTACCTCTCTGGCCGACTGAGCGCCCGCACACCCGTTTCATGGGTTGGCATAGGGATAGGGAGTTCATTCCATGTCTAAGCCCCAGTCGGACCGAGGGTTGTGGCAGCGGGACCGGTAGCACGTAAAGGGGACCGGGTCGATCCCCTGCTTATGCATTATACCTCTTCGGTTGGCTCAGCACCCGCACGCTCATTTCATGGGTTGACTTAAGCATACAGAGTTCATTCCCAATCTAAGATCGGATCGGACCGAGGGTTGCGATAGCAGGATTGATAGCACGCAGGGGGGATCGGGCCAATCCCTGGCTTGCTTATTCTGCCTCTCCGATCGGCTTAGCACCCGCACGCTCATTTCGTGGGTTGGCTTAGGCATACGGAGTTCATTCCATGTCTAAGATTTTGAGCCACGGTGCACATGCTGGGCTGGGGCATGTGCTGGTGCTGCATTTTTTTTGCTCGGGGTACCATCGTTGGAGCATCACCGGAGAGCCTAACCGACGGCATTGGGGGTTCCGACGATTGGGGGCCTGGGGGGTGTGTGCACATGATGTACGATGGGTGCTGGTACTTGTGTCACGGGCTCCGACCTTAGACTCAGAAACCGTGCGGCCTTAGGCTTGGAATCTCCTCCTTTATGCCTAAGTCAGCCTAAAACACAAGCATACGGGCACTAGAACAACGGGAAGGGTTAATTACGCAACTTAAAGAGAAACAGGATAAGAAGGTAGAATTTTGGAAATGCTCTTGTATTCACTGAAACAGAAGTGTTTGATGGTGTACAAATGAGGGAGGAGTAGCCCTCTATTTATAATTGAGGCTCCAGCTTACACTTAATGGCAATATCCCTAGAATAAAGGCTAAAATCATGGGATTATATAGATTACAATCAATCAGGATGCTAACTCCTGATTTTCTGGGTCAACCAAATCTACCAGGATGCTGTTGCTGATCCTGCCTGCTTCCAGAAGCTTCCCTTGCTTGTCTAGCACCTTGGGCCCTTCTGGATGTGGTGCGGGCAGCTTGTATGCCAGGCCTTGGTCTCATGGGCTGGCCTGACAAGTTGGGCGGGCGTTCTGAACTCGTTTGCTAGGCTTTGCATGCAGATACCCACCAGCACGCCTGGTCTGTGAGCCTCAACCTCTGGCTCACCTGCTGGTGCACCTGATGTGCCTGGCGCGCCTGCCCAGGGTGTGACATTCTCCCCCACCTGATTGTGCAATGCCCTCGTTGTGTCTTCTGCATGGTACTACCTATTCTGGTCCTCAAACTGCCATAAGTCATCTGCTGGTTCCCAGCTCACCTCACTGTCTGGAAAGTCCCTTTCAGTGCACCAAGTACTCTTGTCTTGGCTGATAGTTCTTCCGTCTCACCTCTCAATCAGCTATGATGCTTTGGACCTCCTTCTCATATAAGGCCCTTGCTCCCAATGGTGTACACTTTGACTCTGCCTGTCCTGGATCTCCCTCATCCTCATGGAACGGCTTGAGCATGCTTACATGGAACATCGGGTGTACCCTCAGCTTGGGTGGCATATCCAGCTTGTAGGCAACCTTGCCTACCCTCTTGACTACTCGAAAAGGTCCCTCATACCTCCGGACTAGGCCTTTGTGTAGCCCCCTATGGCGCATAATGGGATGCAGCTTCACCAACGCCAAGTCTCCAACCTGGAACTATACATCCCACCTATTTTGGTCTGCCCACTTCTTCGACCTCTTGGCCGCCTTGTGTAGACAAACTCTGGCCAAGTCAGTTTGCTCCTGCCATGCCTTGGCAAACTTGTATGCTGCTGGATTCGGCCTTGTATAACCTGTAGCAATCAAATCGGGTGTTAGTGGTTGTTGCCCTGTCACAACCTTAAATGGGCTCTAGTTCGTTGCCTCACTCCTTTGCAAGTTGTAGGAAAACTACGCAATATCTAGCAGCTTTGGCCAGTCCCTTTGTGTGGCACTCACATAGTGCCTGAGGTAGACCTCCAATAATCCATTCACTCATTCTGTCTGCCCATCGATCTACGGATGCATGCTGGTGGAAAAGTTCAAGTCTGACCCCAACAGCTTGAACAACTCAGTCCAGAACCTGCCCGTAAAATGCCCATCCCGATCACTAACAATGGTCCTCGGCACTCCCCAGTACTTAACCATGTTCTTCAGGAACAATCGAGATGCCTCCTCGGTTGGGCACTCCTTGGTTGCTGGAATGAAGATTCCATACTTGGAAAACCTGTCCACCACTACCATGATGCTTCCAAACCCTTTTGCTTTGGGTAGACTGACTATAAAGTCCAGAGAAACACTCTCCCATGGTCGCTCTGGCACTGGCAATGGCTCTAAGAGACCGCCTGGTTTCTTGAGCTCCACCTTGTCCTGTTGGCACACAAGACAAGTCTTCACATAGGCCTCTACATCATCCCTCATGTGTGGCCAGTAGTACCGATCCTCGATCAGTGCCAAGGTACAGCTCACTTCGGGGTGTCCAGCCCACCTTGAATCATGGCATTCTTGTAAAACTTCCTTGCGGAGCTTTCCGTGCTATGGCACAAACAGTCTATTGCCCCTGGTGTACAGCAAGCCATCCTACAACCAAAACCACCTAGTCTTACCTTGCTGGGCATACTCTATCAAAGCCTTGGCTGTAGGATCATGCGCAAGTCCCTCCTTGATGCGCGGCACCAGTGACCCCTCTGGTTGGCTAATGGTAGCAAGGTTAGCCTTCCTACTTAGGGCATCTGCCACTAGGTTTGCCCACCCCGGCTTGTACTCCATCTGGAAATCAAATTCTACAAGAAAATCTTGCCATCTCGCCTGCTTGAGGGACAGCTTCTTCTGCGTCTAGAAGTAATTGGTCGCCACATTGTCCATCCTAACCACAAACCTCGACCCTAACAGGTAATGGCACCAAGTGCACAAGCAGTGCACCACTGCAGTCATCTCCTTCTCTTGGATCGTGTACTTGCGCTCAGTCTCGTTCAGCTTCCTGCTCTCGAATGTGACTGGACATCCCTCCTACATCAACACACCCCCTATGGCAAAGTCTGATGCATCCATATGCACCTCATACGACTTGGCATGGTCTGGCAAGGCCAAGACTGGCTCCTCGATCACAGCCCGCTTCAACCTATCAAAGGCTTCCTAGCACCCTACGCTCCACTCCCATGCTTTCCCTTTCTTGAGCAAGTCAGTCAATGGCATGGCTATTGCTGAGTGACCTTTGATGAAGCACCTGTAGTAGTTGACCAGCCCAAGGAACGATCTCAACTCAGTGACCTTGGCTGGCGGTTGCCACTCCAGGATGGCATGTATCTTGCCTTCATCCATGCGTATCCTGCCACTTCCCACTATATGGCCAAGGAATAGGATCTCCTGCTGGGTGAATGAGCACTTCTTCCTCTTGACAAATAGCTTGTGCACCCGCAACACCTCAAACACCTTTCTGAAGTGGTCTACATGCTCTCCTAAAGTCTGGCTGTAGATCACAATGTCATCCAAATAAACCATAACAAATCGATCAAGGAATGACTGAAGTACCTTGTTCATAAGGGTGCAGAATGTTGCTGGGGCGTTCGTGAGTTTGAAAGGCATCACCAAGAACTCATACGAACCATATCGAGTGACACATGCTATCTTTGGCTCATCTCCCTTCGTGATCCTGACTTGATAGTAGCCTGACCTCAAATCCAGCTTGGTGAACCACCTTGTGCTCCCAAGTTGATCGAACAAGTTCACAATGAGTGGGATGGGGTACTTGTTCTTGATGGTCAGCTTGTTCAAAGCCCGGTAGTCTATGCACAGTCGTAACGACCCATCATGCTTGCTCTGAAATAGAATCGGTGCACCATAGGGTGCCTTCGATGGCCTGATAAAGCCAGCATCAACTAACCCTTTGAGCTGCTTCCTCAACTCTTCCAACTCTGGTGGAGACATTCGGTAAAGGGCTCTAGCTGGTGGCTTGGCCTCGGACACCAGCTCGATCTTATGGTCCACCTCCCTCTTATGTGGTAGCTTGCTAGGTAGCTTTGCGGGCATCACATCACTAAAGGTCTTCAGCACCTTTAGCACCTCCAAGGGTGACTCGATCTCCTTCTCCCTTGGCTCATCATATTTCAGGGCTGCCAAGAAGGTGTCTTCTTGTCTGCTTATCGCCTTGGCAAATTGGATGGCTGACACCACCCGTGACCCAACTCCAGACCCTCTCCTCAATGGCACTAGGCATTGGCACCATGCATCCAAGATGCAAACAAAATTGACAAAAGGCACAAAGAGGGCGTTAATCCGAACAAGGAAATCCAACCCAATCACAAACTCATAGTCGTTAAGGGGTATTACCTAAATGGTCTCCTTGCCTTTCCAGTCTCCAAGCTGCAACTCCACTCCCCGCGCTACTCCAATGGCTGGAACTTCATTAGAGTTCACCATTTTGATGGTACCAGTCCCTTTCTGAACCTTTAGTCTAAGCTTCCAGGCTCTATCACCTGAAATAAAAAGATGTGAGGCACCTGTGTCCACTAGTGCGCTCACCTTCTAACCCGCAACCATTAGATCCACAAACATCAAGCCCTTTGGCTTGCGGCTCCCATTACTTTGGACAGCATTGAGCACCAACGACCCAAGCTTTGCTGCCCCTGACTGTGGCTCCTCGTCAGACTCCTTGTCTACAGCAGCCAGCTTGCCCTTCTGCGGGTAATTACGCGCTATGTGGCTCTCTCCACATAGGTAGCATGCTAGTGGCTCTCGGTCCCCCTTTGCTTTCCACTTGCCTGCTGGTGGCTTCCTCTCGGCATCCTTGGTTGAACAGTCTCGGTCTCTATCCTTGGACTCCCGATCACAGTCCTTCCCCTTAGACTGCTTCTTTCGGTCTCTATCATCCCTGCCCTTACCCTTGGGCTTGGTAGACTCGAACTTGTTCAGAAGCTTGAACTCTATCAAGGCCTCGGTAGTAGTCATGGCTTTAGCCAAGTCATGAACTCCTCTTCTTTGTAGCTCATGCTTCACCCACGACTTCAGCCCATCCATGAAAGCAAATAAGGCATCCTTCTCGCCTAGATCTGAGATCTGTAGCATCAGTTCAGAGAATTTTTGGACATACTCCCTTATGTCCCCTTACTGGCTCAGCCTGTGCAATTTTGCCCGCGCCTCATCATTGGCATACTCCGGGTAAAATTATTCTCTGAACTCCTTTTAGAACTCTGCCAGGTTCCAATCTTGACGCACCCACGCCTGACATCATCACACCTGCACCTCTACCATAATAAGGCTACATCAGTGAGATACATAGCAGCAGTGCTTACCTTTATCGCCTCGTCTTGCTTGCCCATGGCCTGGAAGTACTGCTCCATACCCCAAAGGTAGTTATCTACTTCCTTGGCCGCCCTAGTCCCCTTGAACTCCTTAGGCTTGGGACATCAAATCTGGACTTGGACACTCCAGCAAACATGCCATTCCCAATGGCAGTCTTGCAAGCAACAAGCTCACTGGTAAGCTCCTCCATCCGCTGGTGCATGGCCTCCATGCCATCGCCCAAGGTCAGCACTTCAGCCTCCAAGGTCTGATTCTTTTGGGTGAACACGTCCAAGCCTTTGTTGAGAGTAGCTTGCAGCTCACTTTGGATCTCCTCCCCCAAGGAGTCTAGCAATGCAATGTGAGTCTCTACCCCTTCAAGCTTCTCCCCCATGTCGCCCATGGTCACCTCCACCTTGGCCAGCCTACCGTCCATGGTAGACCAGATATCTCTAGAACTGGCTTTCCTCCCTATTCCACACCCATGCTCATGGGCCTCTGGTTGTTGGTTAGCAGCGTCACTTTGGGATGCCATCTCCTCTAACCTGCACAACACAAACACGCAGAATCAAACTTGCTCTGATACCAACTGTCACAAGCTCTGACCTTAGACTCAGAAACCGTGCAGCCTTAGGCTTGGAATCTCCTCCTTTATGCCTAAGTCAACCTAAAACACAAGCATACGGGCACTAGAACAACAGGAAGGGCTGATTACGCAAGTTAAAGAGAAACAGGATAAGAAGGTAGAATTCTGGAAATGCTCTTGTATTCATTGAAATAGAAGTGTTTGATGGTGTACAAATAAGGGAGGAGTAGCCCTCTATTTATAGTTGAGGCTCCAGCTTACACTTAATGGCAATATCCCTAGAATAAAGGCTAAAATCATGGGATTATACAGATTACAATCAATCAGGATGCTAACTCCTGATTTTCAGGGTCAACCAAATCTGCCAGGATGCTCTGCTGATCCTGCCTGCTTCCAGAAGCTTCCCTTGCGTGTCCAGCACCTTTGGCACTTTTGGATGTGGTGCGGTCAGCTTGTATGATAGGCCTTGGTCTCACGGGCTGGCCTGCAAGTTGGGCGGGCGTTCTGAACTCGTTTGCTAGGCTTTGTGGGCAGATACCCGCCAGCACACCTGGTCTGTGGGCCTCAACCTCTGGCTCGCCTGCTAGTGCGCCTGATGTGCCTGGCGTGCCCGCCCAGGGCATGACACTTGGCCTTTATATTGGCCCCTTATCCCTCATCAAACCTCGAGAACTCACACCCTTTTAAAGAGCATTTGAGATTTTATAGGTTTGCTGCCAGTGGCCATTAAAGTGTCTAAAATGGGGACACTTTTTTCAAACGGTCACAAAATCTTCTCCACTTCGAGTTTTTAGCTGAATGTTTTTGTGCATGCCCAAAAAAATACAAGGATCACCTCTACCAAATTTGGGGACAAAACTCTTTCTAAAAAATTTTTAAAAAATCCCGAACCGTAAAATGTTTCGAAAATCATGAAAAATAGAAAACGGGTCATCTTGCCACGAAACTTCACATGAAGGCTTAGGGGACCATTGTATGAATTTACAAGCCATAAAAATGGCATTGGCCCGCACGCTCATTTCGTGGGTTGAGTTACGCATACGGGGTTCATCCCCAGTCTAAGCATACGGAGTTCATTCCCAGTCTAAGATCAGATTGGACCAAGGGATGTAGCAGCAGGATCGGCCGCACGTAGGGGGGACCGGGCCGATCCCCAACTTGCACATTCTGCCTTTCCGATCGGCTGAGCGCCCGCACGTTCGTTTCGTGGGTTGGCTTAGGCATAGGGAGTTCATTCCATGTCTAAGCCCTAGTTGGACCGAGGGCTATGGCTGCGGGATCGATAGCACACAAAGGCGGACCGAGCTGATCCCCGGCTTACGCAATATGCCTCCCTGGCCGGCTCAGTGCCCACACGCTCGTTTCGTGGGTTGACTTAGGCATACGGAGTTCATTCCCAGTCGAAGATCAGACCAGACCGAGGGTTGCAATAGCAAGATCGACAGCACGCAGGGGGGACCGGGCTGATCCCCGACTTACGCATTCTGCCTCTCCGGTCGGCTGAGCGCCCGCACGCTCGTTTCGTGGGTTGGCTTAGGCATACGGAGTTCATTCCATGTCTAAGCATACGGAGTTCATTCCCAATCTAAGATCAGACCGGATCGAGGGTTACGACAGTAGGACCAGCAGCAGGATCGACAGCACGCAGGGGGGATCGGATCGATCCCCGACTTGTGCTTTCTACCTCTCCTACCGGTCGAGTGCCCGCACGCTCATTTCATGGGTTGGCTTAGGCGTACGAAGTTCATTCCATATCTAAGCCCTAGCGAGACTGAGGGTTGTGGCAGTAAGACCGGTAGCGGGATCAACAGCACGCAGAAGGGGACCGGGCTGATCTTCAGCTTGTGCATTATGCCTCTCAGGTTGGCCTCTCTGACCGGTTAAGCGCCCGCACGCTCGTTTCATGGGTTGACTTACGCATATGAAGTTCATCCCCAATCTAAGCATATAGAGTTCATTCCTAGTCTAAGATTGGACTGGATCGAGGGTTGTGGCAGTATGAACGGTAGCATGCAGGGGGACCAGGCTGATCCCCAGTTTTCGCATTCTGCCTCTCCGGTCGGCTGAGCGCCCACACGCCCGTTTCATGGGTTGGCTTAGGCATAGGGAGTTCATTCCATGTCTAAGCCCCAACCAGACCGAGGGTTGTGGTAGCGGGATCGACAGCACGCAGAGGGGGACTGGGCTGATCCCCGTCTTGTGCATTATGCCTCTCCGACCGGCTGAGCGCCCGCATGCTTGTTTCGTAGGTTGGCTTAGGCATACGGAGTTCATTCCCAGTCTAAGATTTTGAGCCACGATGCACATGCTGGGCTCGGGCATGTGCTGGTGCCCATTTTTTTCGCTCGGGGCACCATCGTCGGAGCATCACCGGAGAGCCTAACCGGCAGCATTAGGGGTTCCGGTGATTGGGGGTGCCGGGGGGTGTGCGCACATGATGTGTGATGGGTGCTGGTACTTGGCCCTTATATTGGCCCCCTATCCCTCATCAAACCTCAAAAACTCAATCCCCCTTAAAGAGCATTTGAAATTTTATAGGTTTGCTGCCTGTAGCCATTAAAGTGTCTGAAATGGGGACACTTTTTTCAAACGGTCACAAAATCTTCTCCATTTCGATTTTTTAGCTAAATTTTTTTGTGCATGCCAACAAAAATACAAGGATTACCTCTAAAAAATTTGGGGACAAAACTCTTTCTAAAAAAATTTTAAAAAATCCCAAACTGTAAAAAGATTTGAAAATCATGGAAAATAGAAAATGGGTCGTCTTGCCATGAAACTTCACATGAAGGCTTAGGGGACCATTGTATGAATTTACACGCCATAAAAATGGCATTTGCATGGCAGAAATATGAAGATGTGCTTGAACCCACCTACCCCCCGTTCGATCCCTGGCTTGCGCATCCTGCCCCTCTGGTCCGTTGAGCGCCCTCACGCTCGTTCCGTGGGTTGACTTAGGCATACGGAGTTCATCCCCAGTCTAAGCATACAGAGTTCATTCCCAATCTAAGATCGGACCGGATCGAGGGTTGCGGCAGCAGGATCGACAACATGCAGGGGGGATCGGGTCGATCTCCGGCTTACGCATTCTGCCTCTCCGACCGGCTGAGCGCTCGCACGCCCATTTCATGGGTTGGCTTAGGCATAGGGAGTTTATTCTATGTCTAAGCCCCAGCAGGATCGAAGGTTGTGGTAGTGGGACCGGCAGCACATAGAGGGGGATCGGGTCGATCCCCGTCTTGCGCATTATGCCTCTTCGGCGTGGCTGAGCGACCGCATGCTCGTTTCATTGGTTGGCTTAGGCATACGGAGTTCATTCCATGTCTAAGCATACGGAGTTCATTCCCAGTCTAAGATTTTGAGGGACAATGCACATGCTGGACTCGGGCATGTGCTGGTGCCACATTTTTTTTGCCCGGGGCACCATCGTCGGAGCATCGCCAGAGAGCCTAACCGACGGCATTGGGGGTTCCAGTGATTGGGGGGGCCAGGGGGTGTGCGCACATGATGTGCGATGGGTGCTGGTACTTGGCCCTTATATTGGCCCCCTATCCCTCATCAAACCTCGAGAACTCACACCCCTTAAAGAGCATTGAGATTTTATAGGTTTGCTGCCAGTAGCCATTAAAGTGTTTGAAATGGGGACACTTTTTGCAAACAGTCACAAAATCTTCTCCACTTCGAGTTTTTAGCTAAATTTTTTGTGCATGCCAACAAAAATAAAAGGATCACCTCTACCAAATTTGGGGACAAAACTCTTTCTAAAAAAATTTTAAAAAATCCTGAACCGTAAAAAGTTTCAAAAATCGTGAAAAATAGAAAATGGGTCGTCTTGCCATGAAACTTCACATGAAGGCTTAGGGGACCATTGTATGAATTTACAAGCCATAAAAATGGCATTGGCATGGCAGAAATATGAAGATGCACATGAACCCACCTACCACCCGTTCAATCCCCGGTTTGCGCATCCTGCCTCTCTGGTCGGCCGAGCGCCCGCACGCTCGTTTCTTGGGTTGACTTAGGTATACAGGGTTCATCCCTAGTCTAAGCATATGGAGTTCATTCCCAGTCTAAGATCAGACTAGATCGAGGGTTGCAGCAGCATGATCGGTAGCACGCAGGGGTGATCAAACCGATCCCCGGCTTTCGCATTCTACCTCTCCTGCCCACTGAGCGCACGCACGCCCATTTCGTGGGTTGGCTTAGGCATAGGGAGTTCATTCCATGTCTAAGCCCTAGTCGGATCGAGGGTTGTGGCAGTTAGACTGACAGCACATAGAGGGGGATCGGGTCGATCCCTGGTTTGCGCATTCTGCCTCTCCGATCGGCTCAGCGCCTGCACGCTCGTTTCATGGGTTGACTAAGGCATACAGAGTTCATTCCCAGTCTAAGATCGGATCAAACCGAGGGTTGCGGTAGTAGTATCGAAGCACGCAAGGGGGGACTGGGTAGGCCCCCGACTTGTGCATTCTACCTCTCTGGCCGGCTGAGCACCCGCACGCACGCTCGTTCCGTGGGGTGGCTTAGGCATACGGAGTTCATTCCATGACTAAGCATACGGAGTTCATTCCCAGTCTAAGATCAGACCGGACCGAGGGTTACGGTAGTAGGACTAGCAGTCGGATCAACAGCACACAGGGGGACTGAGTCGATCCCCAGCTTGCGCATTTTACCTCTCCGACCGGCTGAACGCCTGCACGCTTGTTTCATGGGTTGGCTTAGGCATACGGAGTTCATTCCATGTCTAAGCCCCAGTTGGATTGAGGGTTGTGGCAGCAGGACCGACAGCGGGATCGACAGCATCCAGAGTGGGATCGGGCTGATCCCCGGCTTGCGCATTATGCCTTTCCAATCGACCTCTCCAGTCGACTGAGCGCCCGCACGCTCGTTTCATGGGTTGACTTAGGCATACGGAGTTCATCCCCAATCTAAGCATACGGAGGTCATTCCCAGTCTAAGATCAGATTGGACTGAAGGTTGCGACAGCAAGATCGACAGCACGCATGGGGACCTGGCCTATCCCGGCTTGTGCATTGTGCCTCTCCGGTCGGCTAAGTGCCTGCACGCCTGTTTTGAGGGTTGGCTTAGGCATACAGAGTTCATTCTCAGTCTAAGATTTTGAGCCACGGTGCACATGCTGGGCTCGAGCATGCGCTGGTGCCGTATTTTTTTCGCCCGGGGCAACATCACTAGAGAGCCTAACCTACGGCATTGGGGGTTCCGACGATTAGGGGGGCCGGGTGGTGTGCGCACATGATGTGCGATGGGTGCTGGTACTTGGCCCTTATATTGGCCCCCTATCCCTCATCAAACCTCGAGAACTCACACCCCCTTAAAGAGCATTTGAGATTTTATAGGCTTGCTGCCAGTAGCCATTAAAGTGTTTGAAATGGGGACACTTTTTTCAAACGGTCACAAAATCTTCTCCACTTTGAGTTTTTGGCTGAATTTTTTTATGCATGCCAAAAAAAATACAAGGATTACCTCTACTGAATTTTGGGACAAAACACTTTCTAAAAAAATTTTAAAAAATCTCGAACCACAAAAAGTTTTAAAAATCATGAAAAATAGAAATGGGTCGTTTTGCCACGAAACTTCACATGAAGGCTTAGGGTACCATTGTATGAATTTACAAGCCATAAAAATGGCATTGGCACTGCAGAAATATGAAGATGTGCTTGAACCCACCTACCACCCATTCGATCCCTAGCTTGCGCATCCTGCCTCTCTGGTCGGTTGAGCGCCCGCATGCTCGTTTCATGGAATGACTTAGGCATATGGAGTTCTTTCCCGGTCTAAGATCAGACCAGACCGAGGGTTTTGGCTTCAGGATCGACAACACGCAAGCCAGGAATGGGCCGATCCCCCGCTTGTGCATTCTGCCTCTCCGACCGGCTGAGAGCCTGCATGCTAGTTTCGTGGGTTGGCCTAGGCATACGGAGTTCATTCCATGTCTAAGCATACGGAGTTCATTCCCAATTTAAGATCGGACCAGACCGAGGGTTACGGCTGCAGGACCAGTAGCAGGATCGGTAGCACGCAGGAGGGGATCGGGCTGATCCTCGGCTTGCATATTCTGCCTCTCCGATCGGCTGACCGACCGCACGTTCGTTTCGTGGGTTGGCTTAGGCATACGGAGTTCATTCCATGGTAAGCCCCAGTCGGATCGAGGGTTGCGATAGCAGGACCGACAGTGGGATCGGCAGCATGAAGAGGGGGATTGGGCTGATCCCTGGCTTACACATTATGCCTCTCCGGTCGGCTGAGCACCCGTACGCTCGTTTCGTGGGATGACTTAGGCATACGGAGTTCATCCCCAGTCTAAGTATATGGAGTTCATTCCCAGTCTAAGATTGGACCGGACTGAGGGTTGCGGTAGTAGGATCGATAACACGCAGGGGGGATCGGGTCGATCCTCGGCTTGCACATTTTGCCTCTTTCGGCTGGCTGAGCGCCCGCATGCTCGTTTCATGGGTTGGCTTAGGCATAGGGAGTTCATTCCATGTCTAAGCCCCAACCGGACCAAGGATTGTGGTAGCGGGACTGGCAACACACAGAGGGGGACCGGGTCGATCCTCGGCTTGTGCATTATGCCTCTTCGGTTGGCTCAGCACCCGCACGTTCATTTCGTGGGTTGACTTATGCATACGGAGTTCATTCCTAGTCTAAGATCGCACTGGACTAAGGGTTGCGGTAGTGGGATCGATAGCACCCAAGGGGGACCGAGCCGATCCCCGGTGTCATGAGCCACCCTTGTATAGGGCCATGACCGGGATTTAGGCTGCCATGAGCCACCCATATATAAGGCCATGGCTGGGTAGATCCCTTGTGCTAGGAAAAGTGTCCCCATTTCAAACATTGTAACGGTTACTAGTAGCATAGCTCTAAAAGTTCTAAGGCTCTTTAGGGGGGGTGAGTCGGCAGTGTAGTGTTGGGCTGTCTCACCGGGTGCTATGCGATCTTAGGCCACCCACGAAGGGCTGCCCCTGGCCCTGGTGATGGTGGGAGGTCCCGATGTATGATTCCCATTTATAATATAAATCACCCCGATTGAATGCCCGATTGTTGCCTCGATGTGTTTCTTTCTTTCTCGATGTGAATGTGCCTTGTTGTGTGTATGCTTGAGATTGACCTCGATATATTGTGCCTTATTGTGAATGCTTGAGACTAACCATGGTTTATGGTTATTTGTTCAGATCTTGATCTATTGAAGGCTGACTTGGGTGGAAGCATCCATTCAAGTGCCACACGGGCTAGTGCTTGTTGAGAGAAAGCTTAGTCCGTGACACGTGGTATCAGAGCACGGTTGAGAAGTGCTAGAGAAATGGATGAGATGGCCACAAGTGGTGGACCGGATCATCAGCAGAGAATTGAGGAACTAGAGGCCACGGTGGCCGCAATGAAAACTCATATGGTGACAAAAGATCGAGTGAGGGAGATCGAGACAACCCAGCGAGAGTTGTCCGATACTCTCCACAATGTGACCGAAGAGGCTAGAGATGCCTTGAACATTCTCCAAAAGGAGTTTGAGGAGCTCAGGGCCCAGGTGAGCATCCTACAAATGGCTGTGGCCAGATCGAGTTCGAGCTCGATGGACAGGGGACAAAGGCCCAAGGTGCCGGAGCCTCGATACTATGAGGGGGCAAGGGATGCTAAGGAACTTGAGAATTTCTTGTTTGACATGGAACAATACTTTCGAGCTGTACACACAAGTTCAGAGGAAGACAAGGTGACAATGGCATCGATGTACCTCACAGGGGATGCCAAGTTGTGGTGGCACTCCAAGTTTGTCGATGACGAGTGCCTGATTAAGACTTGGACGGATCTGAAGCGAGAACTGAAAAACCAATTTTTTTTGAAGAATGTGGAGTATATCGCCCGAAAAAGACTTCGAGAGTTGGTGCAAACTGGAACGGTGCGAGAGTTCGTAAGGAACTTTTCTACCCTGATGCTAGATATTCAGGACATGTCCGAAAAGGACAAGATGTTCTATTTTCTTGAGGGCCTCAAGCCATGGGCGAGGACAGAGCTACAAAGGCAGAAAGTGCAAGATGTGGCCACGGCCATGGCTACAGTGAAACGTCTTCATGATTACAATGATGGCTCCTTAAAACGAAAAAATCCTCCATCGACTGGCAGTAGCTTTAACCTTGGGAGTGGGGGAAAGATGACTAGGTTGGACCGACCCTTCAATGGGGGATCAGACAGGAGGTCCTTTAGGTGAGATAGCACCTAGCCCAAGACAAACAACGCAGGGATTTTCAGGCCCAGACAACCGCTAGCTTGCTTTCTTTGCAAGGGGCCGCATCGAGTGGCTGAATGCCCGCACCGAGGAGCCCTTAATGCCTTAAAGACCTCATCCCAAGAGTCCACAAAAGTGTCAGAGAGCGTTGAAGAAGCTGAAGAGGAGCCAGCCAGGATGGGCTCAATAAGGTTCCTCAGTGCCCTCCGTACCCAATTGAACACTATAAAGAAAGAGCAAAGTAGAGGCTTGATGTACGTGAACTTCACGATCAATGGGAAAGCCACCAAGGCCATGGTGGATACGGGTGCAACCGACACTTTCATCACACCAGAAGAAGCAAAAAGGTGTGGTCTTCAGATTAGTAAAGACTGTGGGTGAATGAAGGCGGTCAATTCGCCAGCCTTTGCGATCAGTGGAAGCTCGAAAAGTGTGACAACCCGATTGGGGCCGGGGGAAGGGAAGGTAGACTTCACAGTCTCCCTTATGGATGACTTTGATGTCGTTCTCGGATTGGACTTCATGATGTTGGCTCAGGCGATCCCTATCCCTGCTGCTAGCTGCTTGTTGTTCTTAGGAGAACACCCATGTGTGGTGCCAGCCACTATCTTGCCAAAGAGTGGGAAGAAAATGATTTGGGCTTTGCAATTCAAGAAAGGGGTAAAGAGAGGCGAACCCTCATTTGTGGCCATGCCGATCTACAAAGAAGGATCGAAAGTAGAACCAATACCCGATGGCTTAAAAAAAGTGTTGGAAGAATTCGGAGGGGTGATGCCAGAGATGTTGCCTAAGGTTCTACCCCCGCGACGAGCAGTGGACCACGAAATTGAGCTCCTCCCAGGAGCAAAACCCCTTGCTAGAGCTCCCTATCGCATGGCCCCGCCAGAGTTGGCCGAGCTGAGAAAACAGTTAGATGAGCTCCTACAAGCGGGGTTCATCCGACCATCAAAGGCTCCTTTCGGAGCGCCAGTGCTATTCCAGAAGAAGCATGATGGGAGTTTGCGCTTATGTGTTGACTACAGGGCCCTGAACAAAGTCACCGTAAGAAACAAATATCCTATCCCGCTTATAGCCGACTTATTTGATCAATTGAGCCAGGCCAAGTACTTCTCCAAACTGGACCTGAGATCTGGATACCATCAGGTCAGAATCGTTGAGGGAGATGAGCCAAAGACCACTTGTGTAACACGGTATGGCGCATTTGAATTTCTTGTTATGCCCTTTGGACTAACCAATGCTCCTGCCACATTTTGTACATTGATGAATCAGGTGTTCCATGACTACCTTGACAAATTTATAGTCATTTATTTAGACGATATAGTAGTGTATAGCTCCACCTTGGAAGAACATCAAGAACACCTACACCGGGTTTTTGAAAGGCTGCAGGACCACCAGTTATATGTAAAAAGGGAGAAATGCGTGTTTGCTCAGACCCAAATCCACTTTCTCGGTCACATTGTCGAACGTGGCCACATTCAAATGGACATGGAAAAGGTTAGGGCCATTAAAGAGTGGACTACACCAAAGAATGTTAGTGAACTTCGCTCATTTTTGGGACTAGCCAACTATTATAGAAGGTTTGTGGAAGGGTACTCTCACAAGACCACGGCCCTCACGGAGTTACTGAGGAAGGAGCATAAATGGTGTTGGACCAACGAGTGCCAAGAGGCCTTTGAGAGATTGAAAGATGCTATTATGAAAGATCCCATCTTAGCTCTCCCCGATATTGAAAAGCCTTTTGAAGTTTAGATGGATGCATCAGATTTTGCTATTGGAGGTGTGCTTTTACAACAACATCAGCCAATAACATTTGAAAGTAGGAAGATAAGCGAAGTGGAGAGGAAATATATGGCCCAGGAAAAAGAGCTCCTCGTGGTGGTTCATTGCTTGAGGGCTTGGCGACATTACTTGTTGGGTTCACACTTTATCGTGAAGTCGGACAACGCAGCTGTTAGCCACTTTCTCACCCAACCAAGGCTTATGACGAAACAAGCTAGGTGGCAGGAATTTTTAGCGGAGTTCGACTTCCACCTTGAGCATACCGCTGGAAAGACCAATCAAGTGGCGAATGCATTGAGCAGGTGACCAGAGTTGGCAGCCCTCAGAAGAATGGCCTCAATGGCAACCAGTAGAGCCACTACGGACATTCATAAGTTGATTGGAGATCATCTAAGGAAGGACCCGCAAGCCTGTGCCATATTGAAGCTAGTGGAAGAAGGGAAATCCAAATACTTCTGGCAAGAAAATGGTGTCTTGTGGACCAAGGGGCCTCGAGTGTTTATGCCGGGAGCAGGAGGGCTGAGACAGATGCTGATGAAGGAATGCCATGACACCTCATAGGCGGGACACCCAGGCTGGCAACGCACTTTAGCGTTACTGAAACAAGGATACTATTGGCCCCACATGCGACAAGATGTGATGGACTACACGAAGACTTGCCTCATTTGCCAACAAGACAAAGTCAAAAAAAAGAAACCTGCGGGCATGCTAGAACCATTACCGGTACCCACCACATCGTGGGAAAGCATCTCCCTCGATTTCATTTCGAACCTACCCAAGGTTGGGGATCTTGGAACTATCTTGGTGGTAATTGATCGGTTCTCCAAGTATGCCACATTCATCCCCGCTCACAAGTATTGTACAGCAGAAGACACAGCTCGACTATTGTTCAAACATGTGGTCAAATATTAGGGCCTCCCTCAAAACATCATCAGTGATAGAGTCCGAGATTCACGAGGTCCTTTTGGAGGGAACTTTTCAAGATTTTGGGGTCCCAACTCAACATCTCTTCGAGCTACCATCCTCAGACCGATGGCCAAACGGAACGTTTCAACAGATTGTTAAAGGAATATTTGAGGCACTTTGTCCAAGCCAACCAAAAGGACTGGCCTTCATTGTTGGACGTTGCTCAACTCTGCTTCAATTCCAACAAGAGCTCTTCCACTAATAAGAGCCCATTTGAGGTGGTCACTGGACAACTACCAAGGCTACCCCACACTTCTTTGGAACAATATGGAGGAAAGAATCTGAGAGCTTTCAACTTCAGCAAGGAGTGGAAACAAAACACAGAGATTGCACAAGCTTACCTGGAGAAGGCATCCAAGCGGATGAAGAAATGGGTAGACAAGAATCGCAGAGCTCAACAATTCCAAGTTGGTGATTTGGTTTTGGTTCGACTAGTTCCAGAACAAACCAGGTTCTTAAGAAAGAGAGATCGTAGACTAGTGCACAAATATGAAGGTCCAGTAAGGGTCATTTCCAAGGTGGGGAAAGCTTCTTACAAAATCGACCCACCGAAGTGGATGAAGGTGCACCCAGTATTTCATGTAAGCAACATGAAGCCTTTCCATGCAGATCCTATAGATATTAGCCGAAGGGAGCCAACCAGAGCCGCCATCACCATGAAGCCACCCTCAGAGCGTCGAGTCGAAGAGATCTTAGCCGATAGGGAAACCAAGATATCTCGAAGACTAGTTCGGGAATACTTAGTGAAGTGGGAGGGCTTAGGACTAGAAGAAACCAGCTGGGAGAGAGAACACGACCTCTAGAGATTTCAAAGGAAGATTGAAGAATTTCAAGCCAGCAAGTCGACGAGGACGTCGATAGAATAGGTGGGGGAGGATGTCATGAGCCACCCTTGTATAGGGCCATGATCGGGACTTAGGTTGCCATGAGCCACCCATGTATAGGGCCATGGCCGGGTAGATCCCTTGTGCTAGGAAAAGTGTCCCCATTTCAAACATTGTAACGGTTACTGGTAGCATAGCTCTAAAAGTTCTAAGGCTCTTTAGGGGGGTGAGCCGGCAGCGTAGTGTTGGGCTGTCTCACCGGGTGCTATGTCATCTTAGGCCACCCACCAAGGGCTGCCCCCCTGGCCCTGGTGATGGTGGGAGGTCCCGATGTATGATTCCCATTTATAATATAATTCACCCTGATTGAATGCCCGATTGTTGCCTCGATGTGTTTTTTTCTTTCTCGATGTGAATGTGCCTTGTTGTGTGTATGTTTGAGATTGACCTCGATATATTGTGCCTTATTGTGAATGCTTGAGACTAACCATGGTTTATGGTTATTTGTTCAGATCTCGATCTATTGAAGGCTGACTTAGGTGGAAGCGTCCATTCAAGTGCCACACGGGCTAGTGCTTGTTGAGAGAAAGCTTAGTCTGTGACACCCGGCTTGCGCATTCTGCCTCTCCGATCGGTTAGTGCACGCACGCTCGTTTCGTGGGTTGGCTTAGGCATACTGAGTTCATTCAACATCCAAGCATACGGAGTTCATTCGCAGTCTAAGATCAGATCGGACGGAGGGTTGCGGCAGCAGGATTGGCAGCATGCAGGGGGAACTGGGTCGATCCCTGGCTTACACATTCTGCGTCTCCGATCGGCCGAGCTATCGCACGCTCGTTTCGTGGGTTGGCTTAGGCGGAGTTCATTCCATGTCTAAGCCCCAACCGGACAGAGGGTTGTGGCAGCGGGACTGACAGCACGCAGAGGGGGACCGGAGCGATCCCCGGCTTGCGTATTATGCCTCTCCGACCGGCTCAACGACCGCACACTCATTTCGTGGGTTGACTTAGGCATATAGAGTTCATTCCCAGTCTAAGATCAGATCGGACTGAGGGTTGTAGTAGCAGGATCGACAGCACGTAGAGGGGACCGGGCCAATCCCTGCACGCTCGTTTCATGGGTTGGCTTAGGCATACGGAGTTCATTCCATGTCTAAGCATACGAAGTTCATTCCCAGTCTAAGATTAGACTGGACCGAGGGTTGGGGCAGCAAGATCGGTAGCACACAGGGGGGATCGAGCTGATCCCCGGCTTGTGCATTCAGCCTCTCAGGCTGACTGAGCGCCCGCACGCCCGTTTCATGTGTTGGCTTAGGCATACGGAGTTCATTCCATGTCTAAGCCCCAGCCGGATTGAGGGTTGTGGTAGCGGGATCGGTAGCACGCAAGGGGGACTGGGCCGATCCCCAACTTGCCCATTATGCCTCTTCGGCTGGCTCAGTGCCCGCACGATCATTTCGTGGGTTGACTTATACATACGGAGTTCATTCCCAGTCTAAGATCAGACCAGACCGAGGGTTGTGGCAACAGGAACGACAGCACGCAGGGGGGACCGGGTCGATCCCCGACTTGCGCATTATGCCTCTCCGATCGACTAAGCACCCGCACACTCATTTCATGGGTTGACTTAGGCATACGGAGTTCATCCCCAGTCTAAGCATACAGAGTTCATTCCCAGTCTAAGATCAGACTGGACCGAGGGTTGCGGGAGCAAGATTGGCAGCATACAGGGGGGACTGGGTCGATCCCCAGCTTCTGCATTCTACCTCTCTGGTTGGTTGAGCACCCGTACGCCCGTTTCATTGGTTGGCTTAGGCATAGGGAGTTGATTCCATGTTTAAGCCCCAGTCAGACCGAGGGTTGTGGCAGCGGGATCGGCTTGCACAATATGCCTCTTCGGCTGGCTCAGCACCCGCACGCTCGTTTCATGGGTTGACTTAGGCATACGGAGTTCATTCCCAGTCTAAGATCAGACCGGACCGAGGGTTGTGACAGCAGGATCGACAGCACGTAGGTGGGGATCGGGCCGATCCCTGGCTTGCGCATTCTGCCTCTCTGACCGACTGAGCGCCCGCATGCTCGTTTCATGGGTTGGCTTAGGCATACGGAGTTCATTCCATGTCTAAGGATACGGAGTTCATTCCCAGTCTAAGATTAGATCAGATCGAGGGTTGCGACAGTAGGTCCAGCGACAGGATCGACAGCACGCAGGAGGGGACTAGGCCGTTCCTCGGCTTGCGCATTCTGCCTCTCCGGTCGATTGAGCACCCACACGCTCGTTTTTTGGGTTAGCTTAGGCTTACGGAGTTCATTCAATGTCTAAGCCCAGTCAGACCAAGGGTTGTGGTAGTAGGACCGTCAGCAGGATCGACAGCACGCAGAGGGGGACCAGGCTGATCCCCAGCTTGCGCATTATGCCTCTCCGACCGGCCTCTCCCACCGGCTAAACGCCGCACGCTTGTTTCGTGGGTTGACTTAGGCATACGGAGTTCATTCCCAGTCTAAGCATACGGAGTTCATTCCCAATCTAAGATTGGATCAGACCGAGGGTTGCGGCAGTAGGATCGACAGCACGAAGGGGGGTCTGGGCCGATCACCAGTTTGCGCATTCTGCCTCTCTGACTGGCTGAGTGCCTGCACGCCTGTTTCATGGTTGGCTTAGGCATAGGGAGTTCATTCCATGTCTGAGCCCCAGTCGGATCGAGGGTTGTGGCTGTGGGACCGATAACATGCAGAGGGGGATCGGGTCGATCCCTGGCTTGCACATTATACCTCTCCGGTCGGCTCAGTGCCCGAACGCTTGTTTTGTGGGTTGACTTAGGCATATGGAGTTCATTCCCAGTCTAAGATCAGATCAGACTGAGGATTGCAGCAGCAGGACCGACAGCACGCAAGGGGGACCGGGCCAGTCCCCGGCTTGTGCATTCTGCCTCTCTGGTCGGCTGAGCGCCCGCACACTCATTTCATTGGTTTGCTTAGGCATACGGAGTTCATTCCATGTCTAAGTATACGGATTTCATTTCTAGTCTAAGACCGAACCGGACTGAGGGTTGTGACAGTAGGACTAGCAGCAGGATCAGCAGCACGCAGGGGGGACCGAGCGGATCCCCAACTTGCGCATTCTACCTCTCCGACCGACCTCTCCGGTCGGTTGAGTGCCCGCACACTCATTTCATGGGTTGACTTAGGCATACGAAGTTCATCCCCAGTCTAAGCATACGGAGTTCATTCCCAATCTAAGATCGGACCAGACCGAGGGTTGCGACAACAAGATCGACAGCACGCAGGGGGGACCGGACCGATCCCCGGCTTGTGCATTTTGCCTCTCCGGTCGGCTGAGCGCCCACACGCCCATTTCACGGGTTGGCTTAGGCATAGGGAGTTCATTCCATGTCTAAGCCCCAACCAGACCGAGGGTTATGGTAGCGGGACAAGCAACACGCAGAGGGGGGCCGGACTGATCCCTGGCTTATGCATTCTGCCTCTCCAGCCGGCTGAGTGCCCCCATGCTCGTTTCGTGTGTTGGCTTAGGCATACAGAGTTCACTCCATGTCTAAGCATACGGGGCACCATCGCCGGAGCATCGCTGGAATATCGTCGGAGCATCATCGAAGAGCCTAACCGTCGACATTGGGGGTTCCGATGATTGGGGGCCTGGGGGTATGCGCACATGATGTACAATGGGTGCTGGTAGTTGGCCCTTATATTGGCCCCCTATCCCTCATCCAACCTCGAGAACTCACACCCCCTTAGAGAGCATTTGAGATTTATAGGTTTGCTACCAGTAGCCATTAAAGTGTCTGAAATGGGGACACTTTTTTCAAATGGCCACAAAATCTTCTCCACTTTGAGTTTTTAGTTGAATGTTTTTGTGCATGCCAACAAGGATCAACTCTACCAAATTTGGGGACAAAACTCTTTCTAAAAAAATTTAAAAAAATCTCGAACCGTAAAAAGTTTCAAAAATCACGAAAAATAGAAAATGGGTCGTCTTGCCACGAAACTTCACATGAAGGCTTAGGAGACCATTGTATGAATTTACAAGCCATAAAAATGGCAGTTGCATGGCAGAAATGTGAAGATGTGCTTGAACCCACCTACCAGCCGTTCGATTCTCGGCTTGCGCATCCTGCCTCTCTGGTCGACTGAGCATCCGCACGCTCATTTCGTGGGTTGACTTCGGCATACAGAGTTCATCCCTAGTCTAAGCATACAGAGTTCATTCCCAGTCTAAGATTAGATCGGACCGAGAGTTGCGATAGCAGGATCGACAGCACGCAGGGGGGATCGGGCTGATCCCTAGCTTGTGCATTTTGCCTCTCCGGTCGGCTAAGCGCTCGCACGCCCGTTTTATGGGTTGGCTTAGGCATAGGGAGTTAATTCCATGTCTAAGCCCCAACCGGACCGAGGGTTGTGGCAGTGGGACTGGTAGCATGCAGAGGGGGACCGGGTCGATCCTCGGCTTGCGTATTCTACCTCTCCGACCAGCTGAGCGCCCGCACACTCCTTTCGTGGGTTAGCTGAGGCATAGGGAGTTCATTCCGTGTCTAAGCTCCAGTCGGATTGAGGGTTGTGGCAGCGAGATCGGCAGCAAGTAGATAGGGATCAAGTCGATCCTCGACTTGCACATTATGCCTCTCCGGCTGGATCAGCGCCCGCACGCTCGTTTCGTGAGTTGATTTAGGCATATTGAGTTCATTCACAGTCTAAGATCGGACCAGACCGAGGGTTGCGATAGTAGGATCGACAACACGTAGGGGAGACCGGGTCGATCCCCGGCTTAAGCATTCTGCCTCTCTGACCGGCTGAGCGCCCACACGCTCGTTTTGTGGGTTGGCTTAGGCATACGGAGTTCATTCCATGTCTAAGCATACAGAGTTCATTCCCAGTCTAAGATTGGACCAGATCAATGGTTGTGGCAGCAGGACCAGCAGCAAGATCGGCAACACGTAGGAGGGACCAGGTCGATCCTCGGCTTGTGCATTCTGCCTTTCCGATCGGTTGAGCGCCCGCACGCTCATTTCATGGGTTGGTTTACGCATATGGAGTTCATTCCACGTCTAAGCCCCAGTCAGACCGAGGGTTCTGGCAGTAGGACCGGCAGTTGTATCGATAGCAGGAAGAGGGGGATCAGGCTGATCCCCGACTTACGCATTATGCATCTCCGATCTGCCTTTACGGTCGGCTGAGCACCCGCACGCTCGTTTCATGGGTTGACTTATGCATACGGAGTTCATCCTCAGTCTAAGCATACAAAGTTCATTCCCAGTCTAAGATCGGATTAGACCGAGGGTTGCAGCAGCAGGATCGATAGCACGCAGGAGGGACCAGGTCGATCCCCGGCTTGTGCATTCTGCCTCTCCGGTCGGTTGAGCGCCCACATGCCCGTTTCTTGGGTTGGCTGAGGCATAGGGAGTTCATTCCATGTCTAAGCCCCAGTCGGACCGAGGGTTGTGGCAGTAGGATCGGCAGCACGTAGTGGGGGACCGGGCTGATCCCCGGCTTGTGCATTATGCCTCTTCGATCGGCTCAGCGCCTGAACACTTGTTTCGTGGGTTGACTTAGGCATACGAAGTTTATTCCCAGTCTAAGATCGGACCGAATCGAGGGTTGCGGTAGTAGGATCAACAGCACACAGGTGGGGACCGGGTCGGTCCCTGACTTGTGCATTCTACCTCTCCAGCCCGTTGAGCGCCCGCATGCTCATTTTGTGGCTTAGGTTAGGCATACGGAGTTCATTCCACATCTAAGAATATGGCGTTCATTCCTAATCTAAGGTCGGACCGGATCGAAGGTTACGACAGCAGGACCAGTAGCAGGATCGGTAACACATAGGGGGGACCGAGTCGATCCCCTGCCTGTGCATTCTACCTCTCCGGTCGGCCTCTCTAGCTAGTTGAGCGCCCGTACGCTCGTTTTGTGGGTTGACTTAGGCATACGAAGTTCATCCCCAGTCTAAGCATACGGAGTTCATTCCCAGTCTAAGATCAGATCGGATCGAGGGTTGCGATAGTAGGATCGACAGCACGCAGGGGGGACCGGGCCGATCCCTGACTTGCACATTCTGCCTCTCCGACTGGCTGAGCTCCCGCATGCCCGTTTCATGGGTTGGCTTAGGCATAGGGAGTTCATTCCATCTCTAAGCCCCAGCCAGACCGAGGGTTGTGGCAGCGGGACCGACAGCAAGCAGAGGAGGATTGGGCCGATCCTCGGCTTGCGCATTATGCCTCTCCGGTTGGCTCAATGCCCGAACGCTCATTTTATGGGTTGACTTAGGTATACGGAGTTCATTCCCAGTCTAAGATCAGATCAGATCGAGGGTTGCGGCAGTAGGATCAACAACACACAGGGGGGACTGGGCCGGTCCTTAGCTTACGCATTCTGCCTCTCCGATCAGCTGAGTGCCCGCACGCTCATTTCGTGGGTTGGCTTCGGCATATGGAGTTCATTCCATGTCTAAGCATACGGAGTTCATTCCTAGTCTAAGATCGGATCAGACCGAGGCTTACGGTACCAGCACCAGCAGTAGGATCGACAGCATACAGGGGGGATCGGGCCGATCCCCAGCTTGTGTATTCTACCTCTCCGGTAGGCCTCTCTTGTCGGTAGAGTGCCCACACGCTCGTTTCGTGGCTTTACTTAGGCATACGGAGTTCATCTCCAGTCTAAGCATATAGAGTTCATTCCCAGTCTAAGATTGGATTGGATCGAGGGTTGCGACAACAGGATCAACAGCACGCAGGGGGGATCGGGTCGATCCTCGGCTTGCGCATTTTGCCTCTCCAACCGGCTGAGCGCCCGCACGCCCATTTCATGGGTTGGCTTAGGCATAGGGAGTTCATTCCATGTCTAAGCCCTAGCCAGACTGAAGGTTGTGGTAGCGGGACCGACAGAATGCAGAGGGGGATCGGGCCGATACCCGACTTGCACATTTTGCCTCAAGGGCCGGCTGAGCGCCCGTACGCTCGTTTCGTGGGTTGGCTTAGGCATACAGAGTTCATTCCATGTCTAAGCATACAGAGTTCATTCCCAGTCTAAGAGTTTGAGCCACGGTGCACATGCTGGGCTTGGGCATGTGCTGGTTCCATTTTTTCACCCGGGGCACTATTGTCGGAGCATAGTCGGAGAGCCTAACTGGCGGCATTGGTGGTTCTGGCGATTGGGGGGACCGGGGGGTGTGCGCACATGATGTGCGATGAGTGCTGGTACTTGGCCCTTATATTGGCCCCCTATCCCTCATCAAACCTCAAGAACTCACACCTCTCCGGCCGACTGAGCACCCGCACACCCATTTCATGGGTTGGCTTAGGCATAGGAAGTTCATTCCATGTCTAAGCCCCAACCGGAATGAGGGTTGTGGCAGTGAGACTGACAGCATGCAGAGGGGGACCGGGCTGATCCCTGGCTTGTGCATTATGCCTCTCTGATTGGCTCAGTGCCCGCACGCTCGTTTTGTTGGTTGACTTAGTCATACAAAGTTCATTCCCAGTCTAAGATCGGACCAGACTGAGTGTTGCGATAGTAGGATCGACAGCACGCAGGAGGGATCAGGCCGATCCCCAGCTTGTGCATTCTACCTCTCTAACAGGCTGAGCGCCCACACGCTCGTTTCGTGGGTTGGCTTAGGCATACGAAGTTCATTCCATGTCTAAGCATACGGAGTTCATTCCCAGTCTAAGATCAGATCGGACCGAGGGTTGCAGCAGCAGGACCAGTAGCAGGATCGACAGCACACAGGAAGGACTGGCCGATCCCCGACATGGGTTGGCTTAGGCATACGAAGTTCATTCCAAGTCTAAGCCCCAGCCGAATCGAGGGTTGTGGCAGCGGGACCGGCAGCACGCAAAGGGGGACCAGGCCGATCCCTGGCTTATGCATTATGCCTCTTTGACTAGCTCAGCGCCCGCACGCTCATTTCATGGGTTGACTTATGCATACGGATTTCATTCCCAGTCTAAGATCGGATCAGACTGAGGGTTGCGACAGCAGGATCGACAGCACGCATGGGGGGATCGGGCCGATCCTCAGTTTGTGCATTCTGCCTCTCCGACTGACTGAGCGCCCGCACGCTCGTTTCATGGGTTGGCTTAGGCATACAGAGTTCATTCCTAGTCTAAGATTGGACCGGACTGAGGGTTGCAATAGCAGGACCAGTAGCAGGATCGGCAGCACGCAGGGGGGGACCGGGTTGATCCCTGAGTTACGCATTTTGCCTCTATGACCGGCTGAGCGCCCGCATGCTCGTTTCATGGGTTGGCTTAGGCATACGGAGTTCATTCCATGTCTAAGCCCCAACCGGATTGAGGGTTGTGGTAGCAGGATCGGTAGTGGGATCAGTAGCATGCAGAGGGGGATCGGGCTGATCCCCGACTTGCGTATTATGCCTCTCCGGTCAGTTTTGCGCCTGCACGCTCATTTCATGGGTTGACTTAGGAATACGGAGTTCATCCCCAGTCTAACCATACGGAGTTCATCCCCAGTCTAAGATCGGATGGGACCGAGGGTTACGGCAGTAGGATCGACAACATGCAGGGGGGACCGAGCCGATCCCCGACTTACAAATTTTACCTCTCCGGCCGTCTGAGCGCCCGCACGTCCATTTCATGGGTTGGCTTAGGCATAGGGAGTTCATTCCATTTCACAACCCCGGTCAGATCGAGGGTTGTGGTAACGGGACCGGTAGCACACAGAGGTGGATCGGGCCGATCCCCAGCTTGTGCATTATGCCTTTCCGGTCGGCTCAGCGTCCAAACGCTCGTTTCGTGGGTTGACTTAGGCATACAGAGTTCATTCCCAGTCTAAGATCAGACCGGACAGAGGGTTGCGGTAGCAACATCGACAGCACGCAGGGGTGGTTTGGGTCGGTCCCCGGCTTACGCATCTACCTCTCCGGATGGCTCAGTGCCCGCACGCTTGTTTCATGGGTTGGCTTAGGCATATGGTGTTCATTCCATGTCTAAGCATACGAAGATCATTCCCAGTCTATGATCAAATCAGACCGAGGGTTCCGACAGCAGGACCAGCAACAGGATCGATAGCAGGGTCCTCGGCTTGCGCATTCTGCCTCTCTGGTCAGCCTCTCCGACCGACTGAGTGCCCGCACGCTCGTTTCATGGGTTGACTTAGGCATACGAAGTTATTCTTAATCTAAGCATAAGATCGAATCAGATCGAGGGTTGCAGTAGCAGCATCGGTAGCACGTAGGGGGGACCGTGCCGATCCCCAGCTTACGCATTCTGCCTCTCCGGTTGGCTGAGCGCCCGCACGCCCGTTTCATGGGTTGGCTTAGGCATAGGGAGTTCATTCCATGTCTAAGCCCCAGCAGGATCGAGGGTTGTGGCAGTGAGACCAGCAGCACATAGAGGGGGACCAGGCCGATCCTCGGCTTGCGCATTCTGGCTCTCTGGCCGGCTGAGCGCCCGCACGCTCATTTCGTGGGTTGGCTTAGGCATACGGAGTTCATTCCATGTCTAAGCATAGGAGTTCATTCCCAGTCTAAGAGTTTGAGCCACGGTGCACATGCTGGGCTCGGGCATGTGCTGGTGCCACATTTTTTTTGCCCGGGGCACCATCGCCGGAGAGCCTAACGGACGGCATTGGGGGTTCCGACGATTGGGGGGGCCGAGGGGTGTGCGCACATGATGTGTGGTGGGTGCTGCTACTTGGCCCTTATATTGACCGCCTATCCCTCATCAAACCTCGAGAACTCACACCCCCGTAAAGAGCATTTGAGATTTTATAGGTTTGCTGCCAGTAGCCATTAAAGTGTTCGAAATAGGGACACTTTTTTCAAACGGTCACAAAATCTTCTCCACTTTGACTTTTTAGCTGAAATTTTTTGTGCATGCCAAAAAAAATACAAGGATCATCTCTACCAAAATTGGGGACAAAAACCTTTCTAAAAAAATTTTAAAAAATCCCGAACCGCAAAAAGTTTCCAAAATCGTGAAAAATAGAAAACATGTCGTCTTGCCATGAAACTTCACATGAAGGCATAGGGGACCATTGTATGAATTTACAAGCCATAAAAATGGCATTATCAAGGCAGAAATAGAAGATGTGCTTGAACCCACCTACCACCGATTCGATCCCCGACTTACACATCCTGCCTCTCTGGTCGGCTGAGCGTCCGCATGCTCGTTTCGTGGGTCGACTTAGGCATACGGAGTTCATCCCTAGTCTAAGCATATAGAGTTCATTCCCAGTCTAAGATTGAATCAGACCGAGGGTTACGGTAGCAAGATCGGCAACATGCAGGGGGGACCGGGGTGATCCTCGACTTGTGCATTCTGCCTCTCCGGCTAGTTGAGCGCCCACACTTCGGTTTCATGGGTTGGCTTAGGCATAGGGAGTTCATTCCATGTCTAAGCCCTAGCTGGATCGAAGGTTGTGGCAGCGGGACTGGCAGGACACAGATGGCGATCGGGTCGATCCCCGACTTGCGCATTATGCCTCTTCGGCTGGCTCAGTGCTCGCACGCTCGTTTCGTGGGTTGACTTAGGCATACAAAGTTCATTCCATGTCTTGCCACGAAACCTCACATGAAGGCATAGGGGACCATTGTATGAATTTACAAGCCATAAAAATGGCATTGGCACGATAGAAATATGAAGATGTGCTTGAACCCACCTACCACCGTCGATCCCCGACTTGCACTCCTGCCTCTCTAGTCGGCTGAGCGTTTGCACGCTCATTTCATGGTTGACTTAGGCATACGGAGTTCATCCCCAATCTAAGCATATGGAGTTCATTCCCAGTCTAAGATCAGACCGAATCGAGGGTTACGGCAGTAGGATCAATAGCACGCAGGGGGGACCGAGTCGATCCCTGGCTTGCGCATTCTACCTCTTCAGCCGACGGAGTGCCCGCACGCCCGTTACATGCGTTGGCTTAGGCATAGGGAGTTCATTCCATGTCTAAGCCCTAGCCGGACTGAGGGTTGTGGCATCGGGACCGGTAGCACGCAGATGGTGATCGAGCTGATCCTCGGCTTGTGCATTATGCCTCTCCGGCTTGCTCAACGCCCGCACACTCGTTTCGTGGGTTGACTTAGGCATACAGAGTTCATTCCCAGTCTAAGATCAGACCGGATCGAGGGTTGCGATAGCAAGATCGACAGCACGTAGGAGGGATCAGACCGGTCCTCGACTTACGCATTCTACCTCTCTGACCGGCTGAGCACCCGCATGCTCATTTCATGGGTTGGCTTAGGCATACGGAGTTCATTCCATGTCTAAGCATTCAGAGTTCATTCCAAGTCTAAGATCAGACCGGATCGAGGGTTACGGTAGCAGGACCAGCAGCAGGATTGGTAGCTTGCAGGAGGGGACCGGGCCGATCCCTGGCTTACGTATTCTGCCTCTTCGGTCGGCTGAACGCCTGCACGCTCGTTTCCTGGGTTAGCTTAGGCATACGGAGTTCACTCCATGTCTAAGCCCTAACCGGATCGAGGGTTGTGGCAGTAGGACCGGTAGTAGAATCAGCAGCACGTAGATGGGGATCAAGCTGATCTCCAGCTTGAGCATTATGCCTCTCTGACCGGCCTCTTCGGTCGATTGAGCACCCGCACACTCGTTTCGTGGGTTGACTTAGGCATACAGAGTTCATCCCCAGTCTAAGAATGCGTAGTTCACTGCCAGTCTAAGATCAAACCGGATCGAGGGTTATGGCAGCAGGACCGATAACACGTAGGGGGGATCGGACTGATCCCCTGCTTACGCATTATGCCTCTCCAGCTGGCTCAGCGCCCGTACGCTTGTTTCATGGGTTGACTTAGGCATATGAAGTTCATTCCCAGTCTAAGATCGGATCAGATCGAGGGTTGCTGCAGCAGGATCAACAGCACGCAGGGGGGACCGAGTCGATCCCCAGCTTGTGCATTCTGTCTCTCCGATAGACTGGGCGCCCGCACGCTCGTTTCGTGGGTTGGCTTAGGCATACGGAGTTCATTCCATGTCTAAGCATACGGAGTTCATTCCCAGTCTAAGATCGGACCGGATCAAGGTTGCGGGCAGCAGGACCAGCAGTAGGATCGGTAGTAAGCATGAGGGATTGAGCCGATCCCTGGCTTACGCATTCTGCCTCTTCGGTCGGTTAAGCACCGCAAGCTCGTTTCGTGGGTTGGCTTAGGCATACGGAGTTCATTCCATGTCTAAGCCCTAGCCGAACTGAGGGTTGTGGATGCAGGATCGGTAGTAGTATCAACAGCATGCAGAAGGGGATCGGGCTGATCCTTGGCTTATGTATTATGCCTCTCCGATCAGCCTCTTCGATCGGCTAAGCGCCCGTAAGCTCGTTTTGTGGGTTGACTTAGGCATACGGAGTTTATCCCTAGTCTAAGCATACGGAGTTCATTTCCAGTCTAAGATCAGACCAGACAGAGGGTTACGGTAGTAAGATAGACAGCACGTAGGGGGGACTGGGCTGATTATGTCTCTCCATCTGACTTAGCGCTCGAACGCTCATTTCATGGGTTGACTTAGGCATACGAAGTTCATTCCCAATCTAAGATCAGACTGGACTGAGGGTTGCTGCAGCAGGATCGAGAGCACGTAGGGGGGATCGAGGCGATCCCTGACTTGCGCATTCTACCTCTCCGGTCGACTGAGCGCCCGTACGCTCGTTTTGTGGGTTAGCTTAGGCATACGGAGTTCATTCTATGTCTAAGCATACGGAGTTCATTCCCAGTCTAAGATCGAATCAGATCGAGGGTTGTGGTAGCAGGACCAATAGTAGGATCGGTAGCATGCAGGGGTGGATCGAGCCGATCCCCGACTTACGCATTCTGTCTCTCCGGTCGGTTGAGCACCCGCACACTCGTTTCGTGGGTTAGCTTAGGCATAGGGAGTTCATTCCATGTCTACGCCATAGTCGGACGTAGGGTTGTGGCAGCGGGATCAACAGCACACAGAGGGGGAGCGGGCCGATCCCTGGCTTGCGCATTCTGCCTCTCCGATCGACTGAGTGCCCACACATTCATTTCATGGGTTGGCTTAGGCTTATGGAGTTCATTCCATGTCTAAGCCCACAGAGGGAGATCGGGCTGATCCCCAGCTTATGCATTATGCCTCTTCGATCGACCTCTCCGGTCGACTGAGCGCCCGTTCACTCATTTTGTGGGTTGACTTAGGCATACGGAGTTCAACCCTAGTCTAAGCATACGGAGTTCATTCCCAGTCTAAGATCAGACCAGACCGAGGGTTGTGACAGTAGGATCGATAGCACGCAGGGGGGACCGAGCCGATCCCTAGCTTGCGCATTCTGTCTCTCCGACCTGCTGAGCGCCCGTATGCTCGTTTCGTGGGTTGGCTTAGGCATACGGAGTTCATTCCATGTTTAAGCGTACGGAGTTCATTCCCAGTTTAAGATCAGATCGGACCAATGGTTGAGACAGTAGAACTAGCAGCAGGATCGACAGCACACAGGGGGATCGGGTCGATCCTCGACTTGCGCATTCTGCCTCTCCGGCCGACTGAGTGCCCGTACGCCCGTTTCATGGGTTGGCTTAGGCATAGGGATTTCATTCCATATCTAAGCCCTGGCCAGATCGAGGGTTGTGGCAACGAGACTGGCAGCACGCAGAGGGGGATCGGGTTGATCCTCGGCTTGCGCACTCTGTCTCTCAGGTCGACTGAGCACCCGTGCACCCGTTTCATGGGTTGGCTTAGGCATAGGGAGTTCATTCCATGTCTAAGCCCCAACCGGATCGAAGGTTGTGACAGCGAGATCGACAGCACGCAGAGGCAGATCGGGCCAATCCCCGGCTTACGCATTATGACTCTCCGACCCGTTCAGGCATACAAAGTTCATTCCCATTCTATGATCAGACCAGACTGAGGGTTGCTCCAACAGGATCAATAGCACGTAGGGGGGACCGGGTTGGTCCTCGACTTGTGCATTCTGCCTCTATGGCTGGCTGAGCACCCGGAAGCTCATTTCGTAGGTTGGCTTAGGCATACAGAGTTTATTCCATGTCTAAGCCCCAGTCGGATCGAGGGTTATGGTAGCAGGACCGACAGCGGGATCGAAAGCACGCAGAGGGGATCGGGCTGACCCCCGACTTACGCATTATGCCTCTCCGGCCGACTGAGTGCCCACATGCTCGTTTTGTGGGTTAACTTAGGCATACGGAGTTCATCCCCAATCTAAGAATATGGAGTTCATTCCCAGCCTAAGATTAGACCAGACAGAGGGTTACGGCAGCAAGATCGACAGCACGCAGAGGGGACTGGGCCAATCCCAGGCTTGCGTATTCTGCCTCTCTGATCAGCTAAGCGCCCGCACGCCCGTTTTGTGGGTTGGCTTAGGCATAGGGAGTTCATTCCATGTCTAAGCCCCAACCAGATCGAGGGTTGTGGTAGCGAGACCGGTAGCACGCAGAAGGGGACCGGGCTGATCCCCGACTTGCTCATTATGTCTCTTCGACAGACTCAACGCCCTAACGCTCGTTTCGTGGTTTGACTTAGGCATACGGAGTTCATTCCCAGTCTAAGATTGGACCAGACCGAGGGTTGCGAAAGCAGGATCGATAGCACGTAGGGGGGGACCGGGCCGATCCCCGGCTTACGCATTTTGCCTCTCCAGCCGGCTGAGCGCCCGTACGCTCCATGTCTAAGCCCCAGCCCGATCGAGGGTTGTGGCAGCAGGACCGACAGTAGGATCGATAGCACACAGAGAGGGATTGGACTGATCCTCGACTTGTACATTATGCCTCTCCGATCAGCCTCTTCGGTCGGCTGAGCGCCCTTACGCTCGTTTCGTGGGTTGACTTAGGTATACGGAGTTCATCTCCAATCTAAGTATACGGAGTTCATTCCCAGTCTAAGATCAGATCGGATCGAGGGTTGCGATAGTAGGATCAGCAGCACGCAGGGGGGATCGAGCCGATCCTCGGCTTGCACATTCTTCCTCTCCGGCTGGCTAAGCACCCGTACGCCTGTTTCGTGGGTTGGCTTAGACATAGGGAGTTCATTCCATATCTCAACCCTAGCCAGACTGAGGGTTGTGGTAGCGGGACCGGCAGCATGCAGAGGGGGATCGGGCCGATCCCTGGCTTGTGCATTATGCCTTTTCAGTCGGCTCAATGCCCACACGCTCGTTTCATGGGTTGACTTATGCAAACAGAGTTCATTCCCAATCTAAGATTAGACCGGACCGAGCGTTGCGGCAGTAGGATCGATAGCACGTAGGAGGGGATTGGGTCAATGCCTGACTTGCACATTCTATCCAGTCGACTGAGCGCCCGCACGCTCGTTTCGTGGGTTGGCTTAGGCATACGGAGTTCATTCCATGTCTAACCATACGGAGTTCATTCCTAGCCTAAGATTTTAAGCCACGGTGCACTTGCTAGGCTCTGGCATGTGCTGGTGTGGCATTTTTTTTGCCCGAGGCACTATCGCCGAAGCATCACCAGAGCATCGTCGGAGAGCCTAACTGGCGACATTGTGGGTTCTGGTGATTAGGGGGCCGGAGGGGTGTGCGCATGTGATGTGCGATGGGTGCTGGTACTTGTGGCACGAACTCCGACCTTAGACTCAGAAATCGTGTGACCTTAGGCTTGGAATCTCCTCTTTTATGCCTAAGTCAGCCTAAAACACAAGCGTGCGAGCACTAGAACAACGGGAATGGCTGATTATGCATGTTAAAGAGAAACAGGATAAGAAGGTAGAATTTTGGAAATGCTCTTGTATTCACTGAAATGAAAGTGTTTGATGGTGTACAAATGAGGGAGGAGTAGCCCTCTATTTATAGTTGAGTCTCCAGCTTACACTTAATGGCAATATCCCTAGAATAAAGGCTAAAATCATGAGATTATACAGATTACAATCAATTAGGATGCTAACTCCTGATTTTCAGGGTCAACCAAATCTGCCAGGATGCTGTTGCTGATCCTGCCTGCTTTTAGAAGCTTTTCTTGCGTGTCCAGCACCTTGGGCCCTTCTGGTTGTGGTGCGGGCAGCTTGTGTGCTAGGCCTTGGTCTCACGGGCTGGCCTGCAAGTTGGGAGGACATTCTAAACTCGTTTGCTAGGCTTTGCACGCAGATACTTGCCAGCACGCCTGGTCTGTGGGCCTCAACCTCTGGCTCACCTGCTGGTGCTTCTGATGTGCCTGGCGTGCCCACCCAGGGCATGGCATTCTCCCCCACCTGATTGTACAATGCCCTCATAACGTCTTCTTCATGGTACTACCTGATCTGGTCCCCGAACTGCCATAAGTCATTTGCTAGTTCCCAACTCACCTCACTGTCTGGAAGTCCCTTCCAGCGCACTAAGTACTCTTGTCTTGCCTGATAGTTCTTCTGTCTCACCTCCCGATCGGCTATGATGCTGTGGACCTCCTTCTCATATGAGGCCCTTACTCCCAATGGCACACACTTTGACTCTGCCCATCCTGAATCTCCCTCATCCTCATGGAACGGCTTGAGCATGCTCACATGGAACACCGGGTGTACCCTCGACTTGGGTGGCATATCCAGCTTGTAGGCAACCTTGCCTACCCTTTTGACTACTCGGAAAGGTCCCTCATACCTCTGGACTAGGCCTTTGTGCAGCCCCCTATGGCTCACAATGGGATGCAGCTTCACCAATACCAAGTCTCCAACCTGGAACTGCACGTCCCGCCTATTTTGGTCTGCCCACTTCTTCGACCTCTTGGCCGCCTTGTGTAGACAAACTCTGGCCAAGTCAGTTTACTCTGCCATGCCTTGGCAAACTTGTATGCTACTGGATTCGACCTTGTATAACCTGCAGCAATCGAACCAGGTGTTAGTTGTTGTTACCCTGTCACAACCTCTAATGGGCTCTGGTTCGTTGCCTCGCTCCTTTGCAAGTTGTAGGAAAATTGCTTGATATCTAGTAGCTTTGGCCAGTCCCTTTATATGGCACTCACATAGTGCCTGAGGTAGACCTCCAATAGTCCATTCACTCATTCTGTTTGCCCATCGGTTCGTGGATGCATGCTGGTGGAAAAGTTCAAGTCTGACCCCAATAGCTTGAACAACTCAGTCCAGAACCTGCCCGTGAAACGCCTGTCCTGATCACTAACAATGGTCCTCGGCACTCCCCAGTACTTAACCATGTTTTTTAGGAACAATCGAGCTACCTCATCGACTGGACACTCCTTGGTTGCTGGAATGAAGATTCCCTACTTGAAAAACTTGTCCACCACTACCATGATGTTTCCAAACCCTTCTGCTTTGGTTAGACCGACTATAAAGTCCAGAGAAACACTCTCCCATGGTCGCTTTGGCACTGGCAATGGCTCTAAGAGACCGCCTAGTTTCTTGAGCTCCACCTTGTCCTGTTGGCACATAAGACAAGTCTTCACATAGGCTTCCACATCGTCCCTCATGTGGGGCCAGTAGTATCGGTCCTCGATCAATGCCAAGGTACGACTCACTCCGGGGTGTCCAGCCCACCTTGAATCATGGCATTCTTGCAAAACTTCCTTACGGAGCTTCTCGTGCTACGGCACAAGCAGTTTACTTCCCCTGGTGTACAGCAAATCATCCTGCAACCAAAATTGCCTAGTCTTACCTTGCTGGGTGTACTCCATCAAAGCCTTGGCTGTAGGATCATGCACAAGTCCCTCCTTGATGTACGACACCAGTGACCCCTCTGGTTGGCTAATGGCAGCAAGGTTAGCCTTCCTCCTCAAGGCGTCTGCCACTAGGTTCACCCGCCCCAGCTTGTACTCCATCTGGAAATCAAATTCTGTAAGAAAATCTTACCATCTCCCCTGCTTGGGGGACAGCTTCTTCTGTATCTGGAAGTAGCTAGTCACCACATTGTCCGTCCTAACCATGAACCTTGACCCTAACAGGTAATGGCACCAAGTGCGTAAGCAGTGCACCAATGCAGTCATCTCCTTCTCTTGGACCATGTACTTGCGCTCAGTCTCGTTCAGCTTCTTGCTCTCGAATGCGACTGGACGTCCCTCCTGCATCAACACGCCCCCTATGGCAAAGTCTGATGCATCCGTATGCACCTCATACGGCTTGGCATGGTCTGGCAAGGCCAAGACTGGCTCCTCGGTCATAGTCTGCTTCAACCTGTCAAAGGCTTCCTGGCACCCTATGCTCCACTCCCATGCTTTCCCTTTCTTGAGCAAGTCAGTCAATGGCATGGCTATTGCTGAGTGACCTTTGATGAAGTGCCTGTAGTGGTTGACCAGCCCAAGGAATGATCTCAACTTAGTGACCTTGGCTGGCGGTTGCCACTCCAGGATGGCGTGTATCTTGCCTTCATCCATGCGTATCCTACCACCTCTCACTATGTGGCCAAGGAACGGGATCTCCTGCTGGGCGAATGAGCACTTCTCCCTCTTGACAAACAGCTTGTGCACCCGCAACACCTCGAACACCTGTCTCAAGTGGTCTACATGCTCTCTCAAATTCTGGCTGTAGATCACAATGTCATCCAAATAAACCATAACAAACAGATCAAGGAATGACTGGAGTACCTTGTTCATAAGGGTGCAAAATGTTGCTGGGGCGTTCGTGAGTCTGAAAGGCATCACCAAGAACTCATACGAACCATACCGAGTGACACATGCTATCTTTGGCACATCTCCCTCTGTGATCCTGACTTGATAGTAGCCTGACCTCAAATCCAGCTTGGTGAACCACCTTGCACTCCCAAGTTGATCGAACAAGTCCGTAATGAGTGGGATGGGGTACTTGTTATTAATGGTCAACTTGTTCAAAGCCCGATAGTCTATGCACAGCCATAACAACCCATCATGCTTGCGCTGAAATAGAACTAGTGCACCATAGGGTGCCTTCGATGGCCTGATGAAGCCAGCATCAACTAACTCTTTGAGCTGCTTCCTCAACTCCTCCAACTCTGGTAGAGACATTCGGTAAGGGGCTCTAACTGGTGGCTTGGCCTCAGACACCAACTCGATCTTGTGGTCTGCCTCCCTTTTAGGTAGTAGCTTGCTAGGTAGCTTTGTGGGCATCACATCACTAAAGGTCTTCAGCACCTTTAGCACCTCAAAGGGTGACTCGGTCTCCTTCTCCCTTGGCTCATCATATTTTAGGCCTGCCAAGAAGGTGTCTTCTTGTCTGCTTACCGCCTTGGCAAATTGGATGGCTGACACCACCCGCGACCCAACTCCAGACCCTCTCCTCAATGGCACTAGGCATTGGCACCGTGCATCCAAGATGCAAACACAATCGGCAAAAGGCACAAGGAGGGTGTTAATCCGAACAAGGAAATCCAACCCAATCACAAACTCATAGTCGTCAAGGGGTATTACCTCAATGGTCTCCTTGCCTTTCCGATCTCCAAACTGCAACTCCACTCCCCGCGCTACTCTAATGGCTGGAACTTCCTTTGAGTTTACCGTTTTGATGGTACCAGTCCCTTTTTGCACCTTTAGTCCAAGCTTTCGGGCTCTATCACCTGAAATAAAAAGATGTGAGGCACCTGTGTCCACCAGTGTGCTCACCTTCTGACCCGTAACCATCAGATCCGCAAACATCAAGCCCTTTGGCTTGCGGCTCCCCTTACTCTTGACAGCATTGAGCACCAATGACCCAAGCTTTGCTGCCCCTGACTCTAGCTCCTCGTCAGACTCCTTGTCTACAGTAGCCAGCTTGCCCTTCTGCGAGTAATTACGTGCTATGTGGCTCCCTCCACATAGGTAGCATGCTAGTGGCTCTCGGTCCCCCTTTGTTTTCCACTTGCCTGCTGGTGGCTTCCTCTCGCCATCCTTGGTTGAATAGTCTCAGTCTCTATCCTTGGACTCCCGGTCACGGTCCTTCCCCTTGGACTGCTTCATCCAGTCCCTATCGTCCCTGCCCTTACCCTTGGGATTGGTAGACTTGAACTTGTTCAGAGGCTTGAACTCTATCAAAGCCTCGGCAGTAGTCATGGCTTTAGCCAAGTCATGAACTCTTCTTCTTTGTAGCTCATGCTTCACCCACGGCTTCAGCCCATCCATGAAAGCTAATAAGGCATTCTTCTCACCTAGATCTGAGATCTGTAGCATCAGTTCAGAGATTTTTGGACATACTCCCTTATGTCCCCTTGCTAGCTTAACCTGTACAACTTTGCCCGCGCCTCATCATCGGCATACTCTGAGTAAAATTGTTCTCTGAACTCCTTTTGGAACTCTGCCTAGGTTTCAATCTTGGCACTCCCATACCTGACATCATCACACCTGTGCCTCTACCATAATAAGGCTACATCAGTGAGATACATAGCAGCGGTGCTTACCTTTATCGCCTGGTCTTGCATGCCCATGGCTTGGAAGTACTGCTCCATACCCCAAAGATAGTTATCTACTTCCTTGGCTGCCCTAGTCCCCTTGAACTCCTTAGGCTTGGGGACATCCAATCTGGACTTGGACACTCCAGCAAACATGCCATTCCCAATGGCAGTCTTGCAAGCAACGAGCTCACTGGTAAGCTCCTCCATCCACTGGTGCATGGCCTCCATGCCATTGTGCAAGGTCAGCACTTCCGCCTCCAAGGTCTGATTCTTTTGGGTGAACACGTCCAAGCCTTTGTTGAGAGCAGCTTGCAGCTCACTTTGGATCTCCTCCCCTATGGAGTCTAACGATGCAATGTGAGTCTCTACCCCCTCAAGCTTTTCCCCCATGTTGCCCATGGTCACCTCCACCTTGGCCAACCTACCGTCCATGGCAGACCAGATATCTCTAGAACTGGCTTTCCTCCCTCTTCCATGCCCATGCTCCTGGGCCTCTGGTTGTTGCTTAGCAGTGTCACTTTGGGATGCCATCTTCTCTAACCTACACAACACAAACACGCAGAATCGAACTTGCTCTAATAGCAACTGTCACGGGCTCTGACCTTAGACTCAGAAACCGTGTGGCCTTAGGCTTGGAATCTCCTCCTTTATGCCTAAGTCAGCCTAAAACACAAGCGTACGAGCACTAGAACAATGGGAAGGGCTGATTACGCAAGTTAAAGAGAAACAGGATAAGAAGGCAGAATTCTGGAAATGCTCTTGTATTCACTGAAACAGAAGTGTTTGATGGTGTACAAATGAGGGAGGAGAAGCCCTCTATTTATAGTTGAGGCTCCAGCTTACACTTAATGGAATATCCCTAGAATAAAGGCTAAAATCATGGGATTATACAGATTACAATCAATCAGGATGCTAACTCCTGATTTTTAAGGTCAACCAAATCTGCCAATATGCTGCTGCTGGCGTGCCTGATGTACCTGGCGCACCCGTCCAGGGCATGACACTTGGCCCTTATATTGGCCCCCTATTCCTCATCAAACCTCGAAAACTCACACCCCCTTAAAGAGCATTTGAGATTTTATAGGTTTGCTGCCAGTAGCCATTAAAGTGTCTGAAATGGGGACACTTTTTTCAAACGGTAACAAAATCTTCTCCACTTCGAGTTTTTAGCAGAATTTTTTTTTAATGCCAAAAAAAATACAAGGATCACCTCTACCAATTTTGGGGACAAAAATCTTCTAAAAACATTTTAAAAAATCCTGAACCGTAAAAAGTTTTGAAAATCGTGAAAAATAGAAAATGGGTCATCATGCCACGAAACTTCAAATGAAGGCTTAAGGGAAAATTGTATGAATTTACAAGCCATGGCAATGACATTGCAGAAATATGAAGATGTGCTGGAACCCACCTACCACCCGTTCGATCCCCGGCTTGTATATCCTACCTCTCTGGTCGGCTGAGAGCCTGCACACTCATTTCGTGGGTTGACTTAGGCATACGGAGTTCATCCCCAGTCTAAGCATACAAAGTTCATTCCCAGTCTAAGATCATACCGGATCGAGGGTCGCGGCAACAGGATCGACAGTACGTAGGGGGGACCAGGCCAATCCCTGGCTTGCGCATTCTGCCTCTCCGATCAGCTAAGCACCCGCACGCTCGTTTCATGGGTTGGCTTAGGCATAGGGAGTTCATTCCATACCTAAGCCCCAACCACATCAAGGGCTGTAGCAGCGGCACCGACAACACGCAGGGAGGGACCAGGCTGATCCCCACTCACGCATTATGCCTCTTCGGTCGGCTCAGCGCCCGCACGCTCGTTTCGTGGGTTGACTTAGGCATACAGAGTTCATTCCCAGTCTAAGATCGGATAGGACCGAGGGTTGTGGTAGCAGGATCGACAGCACGCAGGGGGGATCAGGCCGATCCCTAACTTACGCATTCTACCTCTTCGACCGGCTAAACGCCGGCACGCTCGTTTCAAGGGTTGGCTTAGGCACACGGAGTTCATTCCATGTCTAAGCATACAGAGTTCATTCCCAGTCAAAGATCAGACCGAACCAAGGGTTGTGGCAGTAGGACAAGCAGCAGGATCGGTAGCACACCGGGGGGACTGGGTCGATCCCTGGCTTACGCATTCTGCCTCTCCGGCTGGCTGAGTGCCCGCACGCTTGTTTCATGGGTTGGCTTAGGCATACGGAGTTCATTCCATGTCTAAACCCCAGCCGAACCAAGGGTTGTGGCAGCAGGACCGACAACGGGATCGGCAGCACGCAAAAGGGGACTAGGTTGATCCCCGATTTGCACAATATGCCTCTCCGACTGGCCTCTCTGATCGACTGAGCACCCGCACGCTTATTTTGTGGGTTGACTTAGGCATACGAATTTCATCCCCAATCTAAGCATACGGAGTTCATTCCCAGACTAAGATCAGATCGGATCGAGGGTTGCGACAGTAGGATCGACAGCACGTAGGGAGGACCGGGCTGATCCCTGGCTTGTGCATTCTACCTCTCTGGTCGGCTGAGAACCCTGTACGCCCGTTTCGTGGGTTGGTTTAGGCATAGGGAGTTCATTCCATGCCTAAGCACCAGCCGGACCGAGGGTTGTGGCAGTGGGATCGGCAGAACGTAGGAGGGATCGAGCTGATCGTCGGCTTGCGCATTCTACCTCTCCGGCCACCTGAGCGCCCGCGCACCCGTTTCGTGGGTTGGCTTAGGCATAGGGAGTTCATTCCATGTCTAAGCCCCAGCCAGACCGAGGGTTGTGGCAGCGGGACTGGCAGCACGTAGAGGGGGACCGGGCCGATCCCCGGCTTGTGCATTATGCCTCTTCGGCCGGCTCAACGCCCGCACACTAGTTTGGTGGGTTGACTTAGGCATACGGAGTTCATCCCCAGTCTAAGCATACAGAGTTCATTCCCAGTCTAAGATTGGACCGGGCGAGGGTTGCGGCAGTAGGATCAACAGAACGTAGGGGGGATCGGGTCGATCGCCGGCTTGCGCATTCTGCCTCTCCGGTCGGTTGAGCGCCCGCACGCTCGTTTCGTGGGTTGGCTTAGGCATACGGAGTTCATTCCATGTCTAAGCTTACGGAGTTCATACCTAGTCTAAGATTTTGAGCCACGGTGCACATACTGGGCTCGGGCATGTGCTGGTGCCGCATTTTTTTTGCCCGAGGTACCATCGTCAGAGCATTGCCAGAGAGCCTAACCGGCGGCATTGGGGGGCTGGGGGGGTGTGCGCATATGATGTGCAATTGGTGCTGGTACTTGGCCATTATATTGGCCCCCTATCCCTCATCAAACCTCAAGAACTCACACCCCCTTAAAGAACATTTGAGATTTTATAGGTTTACTGCCAGTAGCCATTAAAGTGTTTGAAATGGGGACACTTTTTACAAACGGTCACAAAATCTTCTCCACTTCGGGTTTTTAGCTGAATTTTTTTGTGCATGCCAACAAAAATACAAGGATCACCTCTACCAAATTTGGGGACAAAACTCTTTCTAGAAAAATTTAAAAAAATCCAAAACCCCAAAAAGTTTCGAAAATCATGAAAAATAGAAAACGGGTTGTCTTGCCACGAAACTTCACATGAAGGCTTAGGGGACCATTGTATGAATTTACAAGCCATAAAAATGGCATTGGCATGGCAGAAATATGAAGATGTGCTTGAACCCACCTACCACCCGTTCGATCCCCGCTTTATGCATCCTGCCTCTCTGGTCGGCTGAGCGCCCGTACGCTCGTTTCGTCGGTTGACTTAGGCATACAGAGTTCATCCCCATTCTAAGCATAGGAAGTTCATTCCCAGTCTAAGATCAGACCAGACCGAGGGTTACGACAGCAGCATCGACAGCACACAGAAGGGATCGAGCCGATCCCTGACTTTTGCATTCTGCCTCTCCGGTCGGCTGAGCAGCCGCACGCCCTTTTCATGGGTTGGCTTAGGCATAGGGAGTTCATTCCATGTCTAAGCCCCAGTCAGACCGAGGGTTGTGGCAGTGGGACCGACAGCACGCAGAGGGGTGCCGGGCCGATCCTCGGCTTGTACATTTTGCCTCTCTGATCGGTTCAGCGCATGCACGCTCATTTCGTGAGTTGACATAGGCATACAAAGTTCATTCCCAGTCTAAGATCAGGCCGGACCGAGGGTTGTGGCAGCAGGATAGACAGCACGCAGGAGGGGATCGAGCTGGTCCCCGACTTGCATATTCTGCCTCTTCGGTCGGCTGACCACCCGGACGCATGCTCATTTCATGGGTTGGCTTAGGCATACAGAGTTCATTCCATGTCAAAGCATACGGAGTTCATTCCCAGTCTAAGATCGGATCAGATCGAGGGTTGCGACAGCAGGACCAACAGCAGGATCGATAGCACGTAAGGGGGACCGGGCCGATCCCTGACTTGCGTATTCTGCCTCTTCGACTGGTTGAACGCCAGTATGCTCGTTTCGTGGGTTGGCTTAGGCATATGGAGTTCATTCCATGTCTAAGCCCCAGTCGGACCGAGGGTTGTGGCAGCAAGACCGGCAATGGGATCAATAGCATGTAGAGGGGGACCAGGTTGATCCCCAGCTTATGCATTATGCCTTTTCGGCTGGCTGAGCGCCCGTACGCTCGTTTCATGGGTTGACTTAGGCATACGGAGTTCATCCCTAGTTTAAGCATACAAAGTTCATTCCTAGTCTAAGATCAGACTGGACCGAGGGTTGCGACAACTGGATCGGCAGCACGCAGGGGGACAAGGCGAATTCCTGGCTTGTGCATTCTGCCTCTCCGATCGAACGAGCACCCGCACGCCCGTTTCATGGGTTGGCTTAGGCATAGGGAGTTCATTCCATGTCTAAGCTCCAACCGGACTGAGGGTTGTGGCAGCGGGACTGGCAGCACATAGAGGGGGACTGGGCCGATCCCCGGCTTACACATTATACCTCTCCGGCCGGCTTAGTGCCCGCACGCTTGTTTCATGGGTTGACTTATGCATACGGAGTTCATTCCTAGTCTAAGATCGGATCAGAGCGAGGGTTGTGGCAGCAGGATCGACAACACAAGGGGGGACCGGGTCGATCCCCGGCTTGCGCATTTTGCCTCTCCGATTGGCTGAGCACTCGCATGCTCATTTCATGGGTTGGCTTAGGCATATGGAGTTCATTCCATGTCTAAGCATACGAAGTTCATTCCCAGTCTAAGATTTTGAGTGACGGTACACATGCTGGGCTCGGGCATGTGCTGGTGCCATATTTTTTTCGCTCGGGGCTCCATCGCCGGAGCATCATCGGAGAGCCTAACCGGCGGCATTGGGGGTTCCGACGGTTGAGGGGGTCGGGGGGGTGCGCACATGATGTGCGATGGGTGCTGGTACTTGGCCCCCATATTGGCCCCCTATCCCTCATCAAACCTTGAGAACTCACACCCCCTTAAAGGGCATTTGAAATTTTATAGGTTTGCTGCCAGTAGCCATTAAAGTGTCAGAAATGGGGACACTTTTTCCAAACGGTCACAAAATCTTCTCCATTTCGAGTTTTTAGCTGAATTTTTTTATGCATGCCAACAAAAATACAAGGATCACTTCTAGCAAATTTGGGGACAAAACTCTTTCTAAAAACATTTTAAAAAATCCCGAACCGTAAAAAGTTTTAAAAATCATGAAAAATAGAATACGATCATCTTGCCATGAAACTTCACATGAAGGGTTAAGGGTACATTGTATGAATTTACAAGCCATAAAAATGGCATTGGAATGGCAAAAATATGAAGATGTGCTTGAACCCACCTACCACCCATTCGATCCCCGGCTTACGCATCTTGCCTCTCTGGTCGGTTGAGCGCCCGCACGCTCGTTTTGTGGGTTGACTTAGGCATACAGAGTTCATCCCCATTCTAAGCATATGAAGTTCATTTCGAGTCTAAGATCGGATCGAACCGAAGGTTGTAGCAGTAGGATCGACAGCATGTAGGAGGGACCGGGCCGATCCCTGGCTTGCACATTCTACCTCTTCAGCCGGCTGAGCGCCCGCATGCCCGTTTCGTGCGTTGGCTTAGGCATAGGGAGTTCATTCCATGTCTAAGCCCCAGCCAGATCGAGGGCTGTGGCAGTGGAATTGGTAGCACGTAGAAAGGGATCAGGCCGATCTCCGGCTTGCACATTATGCCTCTCCGGTCGGCTCAGCGCCCACACTCTCATTTCATGAGTTGACTTAGGCATACGGAGTTCATTCCCAGTCTAAGATCAGATCGGATCAAGGGTTACGGTAGCAGGATCGACAGCACGTTGGGGGGGATCGGGTTGATCCTCGACTTGCGCATTCTGCCTCTTCGGTCGGCTGAGCACCCGCACGCTCGTTTTATGGGTTGGCTTAGGCATACAGAGTTCATTCCATGTCTAAGCATACAGAGTTCATTCCCAGTCTAAGATCAGACCGGATCGAGGGTTGCAGCAATGGGACCAGCAGTAGGATCGACAGCATGCAGGGGGAGACTGGGCCGATCCCTGGTTTGTGCATTCTGCCTCTCTGGCTGGCTGAGTACCGGCACGCTCATTACGTGGGTTGGCTTAGGCATACGAAGTTCATTCCATGTGTAAGTCGTAGCCTAATTGAGGGTTGTGGCAGCAGGATCGGTAGCAAGATGGACAGCACACAGAGTGGGACCGGGCTGATCCTCGGCTTGCACATTATGCTTCTCCGGTCAGCTCGTTTCATGGGTTGACTTAGGCGTACGGAGTTCATCCCTAGTCTAAGCATATGGAGTTCATTCCCAGCCTAAGATCAGACCAGACCAAGGGTTGCGGTAGTAGGATTGGTAGAACGCAGGGGGGACCAGGCCGATCCCCGACTTGTGTATTCTACCTCTCCGGCCTGTTGAGCACCCGCACGCCCATTTCGTGGGTTGGCTTAGGTATAGGGAGTTCATTCCATGTCTAAGCCCTAGTCGGACCGAGGGTTATGGCAGTGGGATCTACAGCACGTAGAGGGGGATCGGGCCGATCCCCGGCTTGCGCATTATGCCTCTTCAGCTGGCTCAGCGCCAGCACGCTGGTTTCGTGGGTTGACTTATGCATACAGAGTTCATTCCCAGCCTAAGATAGAATCGAGCCAAGGGTTGTGGCAGCAGGACCGACAGCACGCAGGGGGGGTCAGGTCGATCCCCGACTTACACATTCTGCCTCTCCGGCCGACTGAGCGCCCGGACACTCATTTCCTGGGTTGGCTTAGGCATACGGAGTTCATTCCATGTCTAAGCATACGAACTTCATTCCCAGTCTAAGATTTTGAGCCACGGTGCACATGCTGGGCTCGAGCATGTGTTGGTGCCGCATTTTTTTCGCCTAGGGCACCATCGTCGGAGCATCGTCGGAGATCCTAATCGGTGACATTGGGAGTTCTGACGATTGGGGGGGCCGAGGGGGTGTGCGCACATCATGTGTGATGGGTGCTGGTATATGGAGTTCATTCCATGTCTAAGCCCCCAAACCGATGGTTGTGGTAGCAGGACCGGTAGCGGGATCGACAGCACGCAGATGGGGACCAGGCTAAGCGCATTATGCCTCTCCAGCCAGCTGAGCGCTCGCACGCTCGTTTCATGGGTTGACTTAGGCATACGAAGTTCATCCCTAGTCTAAGCATATGGAGTTCATTCCTAGTCTAAGATCAGACTAGACTGAGGGTTGGGGCAGCAGGATCGGTAGCACGTAGGGGGACCGGGCTGATCCTCGACTTGCGCATTCTACCTCTCCGACCAACTAAGCACCCGTCCGTCCATTTCACGGGTTGGCTTAGGCATAGGGAGTTCATTCCATGTCTAAGCCCCAGTCGAACTGAGGGTTGTGGCAGCGGGACCGACAGCACGCAAAGTGGGACCGGATCGATCCCAGCTTGCGCATTATGCCTCTCCGGTTGGCTCAGCGCCTGTACACCCATTTCATGGGTTGACTTAGGTATACGGAGTTCATTCCCAGTCTAAGATCGAACCAGACCGAAGGTTGCAGTAGCAAGATCGACAGCACCCGGAGGGGACCGTGTCGGTCCCCGGCTTGGCATTCTGCCTCTCCGATCGACTGAGCGCCCGCACGCTCGTTTCGTGGGTTCGCTTAGGCATACGGAGTTCATTCCATGTCTAAGCATACGGAGTTCATTCCCAGTCTAAGATCAGATCGGACCAAGGGTTGCGGTAGCAGGACCAACAGCAGGATCGACAACATGCAGGGGGACCGGGCCGATCCCCGGCTTGCTCATTCTGCCTCTCCGACCGGTTGAGCACCCGTATGCTTGTTTCGTGGGTTGGCTTAGGCATACAAAGTTCATTCCATGTCTAAGCCCCAACTGAACCGAGGGTTGTGATAACAGGATCGGCAGCGGGATCGATAGCGCGCAGAGGGGGACCAGACTGATCCTCGGCTTACGCATTATGCATCTCCAGTCGGCTGAGCACCCGCATGCTCATTTTGTGGGTTGACTTAGGCATACGGAGTTCATCCCCAGTCTAAGATCAGACCGGACGAAGGTTGCGACAACAGGATCGGTAGCACGTAGGAAGGACCGAGTCGATCCCCGGCTTGCAAATTCTGCCTCTCTGGCCGGTTGAGCGCCCGTATGCCCTTTTCGTGGGTTGGCTTAGGCATAGGGAGTTCATTCCATGTCTAAGCCCCAGTCGGATCGAGTGTTGTGGTAGCGGAATCGGCTGCATGTCGGAGAGGACCGAGTCGATCCCCGGCTTGCGCATTATGCCTCTCCAGCCGGCTCAACGCCCGAACGCTTGTTTCGTGGGTTGACTTAGGCATACAGAGTTCATTCCCAATCTAAGATCGAACCAGACTGAGGGTTGTGGCAACAGGATCAACAGCATGCAGGGGGGACCGGGCCGATCCCCGACTTGGCATTCTGCCTCTCCGACCGACTGAGCGCTCGCATACTCGTTTCGTGGGTTGGCTGAGGCATACGGAGTTCATTCCATGTCTAAGCATACGGAGTTCATTCCCAGTCTAAGATCAGATCGGACCGAGGGTTGCGGCAGTAGGACCAGCAACAGGATCGACAGCACGCAGGAGGGATCGAGCTGATCCCTGGCTTGAGCATTCTGCCTCTCCGGCCGGTTGAGCGCCCGCACGCTCGTTTCGTGGGTTGGCTTAGGCATACAGAGTTCTTTCCATGTCTAAGCCCCAGCCAGACCGAGGGTTGTGGCAGCAGGATGGGCAACGGGATTGACAGCATTCATAGGAGGATCGGGTTGATCATCGACTTGCACATTATGCCTCTCCGATCGGCCTCTTCGGTCGGTTGAGTGCTCACTTGTTCGTTTCATGGGTTGGCTTAGGCAAATGGAGTTCATCCCCATTCTAAGCATACAGAGTTCATTCCCAGTCTAAGATCGAACCAGATCGAGATTTGCGGCTGCAGGATCGGTAGCACGCAGGAGGGATCAGGTCGATCCTCGACTTACACGTTCTACCTCTTCAGCCGACTGAGCGCCCGCACGCCCATTTCATGGGTTGGCTTAGGCGTAGGGAGTTCATTCCATGTCTAAGCCCTAGCCGAACCGAGGGTTGTGGCAGCGGGACCGACAGCACATAGAGGAGGACTGGGCCAATCCCTGTCTTGCGCATTATGCCTCTTCAGCCGGCTCAGCGCCCACACGCTCGTTTCGTGGGTTGACTTATGCAAACGGAGTTCATTCCCAGTCTAAGGTCAGATCAAACCGAGGGTTGCGACAGTAGGATCGACAACACACAGAGGGGGACCAGGCTAATCCCTGGCTTGCCCATTCTACCTCTCCAGCTGGCTGAGTGCCCGCACGCTCGTTTCATGGGTTGGCTTAGGCATACGGAGTTCATTCCATGTCTAAGCATTCGGAGTTCATTCCCAATCTAAGATTTTGAGCCACGGTGCACATGCTAGGCTCAGCCATGTGTTGGCACCACATTTTTTTCTCTCGGGGCACCATCACCGGAGCATCGCTGGAGAGCCTAACTAGTGGCATTAGGGGTTCTGGCGATTGGGGGGGTTAGGGGGTGTGCGCACATGATGTGCGATGGTTGCTAGTACTTGTGTCACTGGCTCCAACCTTAGACTCAGGAATCTCCTCCTTTATGCCTAAGTTAGCCTAAAACACAAGCGTACGGGCACTAGAACAATGGGAAGGGCTGCTTATGCAAGTTAAAGAGAAACAGGATAAGAAGGCAAAATTCTAGAAATGCTCTTGTATTCACTGAAATGGAAGTGTTTGATGGTGTACAAATGAGGGAAGAGCAGCCCTCTATTTATAGTTAAGGCTCCAGCTTACACTTAATGGCAATATCCCTAGAATAAAGGCTAAAATCATGGGATTATATAGATTACAATCAATCAAGATGCTAACTCTTGATTTTTAGGGTCAACCAAATCTGGTAGGATGCTGCTGCTGATCTACCTGCTTCCAGAAGCTTCCCTTACGTGTCCAGCACCTTGGGCCCTTCTAGATGTGGTCCAGGCAGCTTGTATGCCAGGCCTTGGTCTCACGAGCTGGCCTGCAAGTTGGGCGGGCGTTCTGAACTAGTTTGCTAGGCTTTGAGCACAGATACTCGCCAGCATGCCTGGTCTGCGGGCCTTAACCTCTGGCTCACCTGCTGGTGCGCCTGATGTGCCTGGTGCACCCGCCTAGGGTGTGACATTCTCCCTCACCTGATTGTGCAGTGCCCTCATTGCATCTTCTTCATGGTACTGCCTGATCTGGTCCCTGAACAGCCATAAGTCATCTGCTAGTTCCTAGCTCACTTCACTGTCTGGAAGTCTCTTCCAGCACACCAAGTACTCTTGTCTTGGCTAATAGTTCTTCCGTCTCACCTCCCAATCAGCTATGATGCTGTGGACCTCTTTCTCATATGAAGCCCTTGCTCCTAATGGCACACGCTTTGACTCTGCCCGTCCTAGATCTCCCTCATCCTCATGGAACGGCTTGAGCATGCTTACATGGAACACCAAGTGTACCCTCAGCTTGGGTGGCATATCCAGCTTGTAGGCAACCTTGCCTACCCTCTTGACTACTCAGAAAGGTCCCTCATACCTCTGAACTAGGCCTTTATGCAGCCCCCTATGGCACACAATGGGATGCAGCTTCACTAACACCAAGTCTCCAACCTGGAACTGCACGTCCCGCCTATTTTGGTCTGCCCACTTCTTCGACCTCTTGGCTGCCTTGTGTAGACAAACTCTGGCCAAGTTAGTTTGCTCCTGCCATGCCTTGGCAAACTTGTATGCTGCTGGATTCAACCCTGTATAACCTGCAGCAATCGAATCGGGTGTTAGTGGTTGTTACCCTATCATAACGTCAAATGGGCTCTGGTTCATTGCCTCGCTCCTTCGCAAGTTGTAGGAAAACTGTGCAATATCTAGCAGCTTTGGCCAGTCCTTTTGTGTGGCACTGACATAGTGCCTAAGGTAGACCTCCAATAGTCCATTCACTCGTTCTATCTGCCCATCGGTCTGTGGATGCATGTTGGTGGAAAAGTTCAAGTCTAACCCCAACAGCTTGAACAACTCAATCCAGAACCTGCCCGTGAAATGCCCGTCCCGATCACTAACAATGGTCCTCGGCATTCCTCAGTACTTAACCATGTTTTTCAGGAACAATCAAGCTGCCTCCTCGGTTGGGCACTCCTTGGTTGCTAGAATGAAGATTCCATAATTGGAAAACCTGTCCACCACTACCATGATGCTTCCAAACCCTTCTCCGTTGGGTAGACCAAACTATAAAGTCTAGAGAAACACTCTCCATGGTTGCTCTGGGCACTGGCAATGGCTCCAAGAGACCGCCTGGTTTCTTAAGCTCCACCTTGTCCTGATGGCACACAAGACAAGTCTTCACATTGGCCTCCAGATCGTCCCCTCATGTGCGGGCCAATAGTACCGTCCTCAATCAGCACCAAGTACGGCTCACTCCGGGGTGTCCAACCACCTTGAATAATGGCATTTTTGCAAAACTTCCTTGTGGAGCTACCCGTGCTGCGGCACAAAACAGTCTAACTACCCCTGGGTGTGCAGCAAGCCATCTGCAATCCAAAACGCCTAGTCTTACCTTGGTGGGCGTTCTCCATCAAAGCCTTGGTTGTAGGATCATGCGCAAGTCCCTCCTTGATGTGCGGCACTAGTGACCCCTCTAGTTGGCTAATGGCAGCAAGGTTAGCCTTCCTGCTCAGGGCATTTGCCACTAGGTTCGCCCGCCCTGACTTGTACTCCATCTGGAAATCATATTTCGTAAGAAAATCTTACCATCTCACCTGCTTGGGGGATAGCTTCTTCTGCGTCTGGAAGTAGCTGGTCGCCACATTGTCCATCCTAACCATGAACCTCGACCCCAACAGGTAATGGCGCCAAGTGCGCAAGCAGTGCACCACTGCAGTCATCTCCTCCTCTTGGACCGTGTACTTGCGCTCAGTCTCGTTCAGCTTCTTGCTCTCGAACGTGACTGGACGTCCCTCCTGCATCAACGCACCCCCTCTGGCAAAGTCTGATGCATCCATATGCACCTCATACGGCTTGGCATGGTCTGGCAACATCAAGACTGGCTCTTCGGTCATAGCCCGCTTTAACCTATCAAAGGCTTCCTGGCACCTTGCGCTCCACTCCCATGCTTTCTCTTTCTTGAGCAAGTCAGTCAATGGCATGGCTATTGCTGAGTGACCTTTGATGAAGTGCCTGTAGTAGTTGACCAGCCCAAGGAACGATCTCAACTCAGTGACCTTGGCTGGCGGTTGCCACTTCAGGATGGCATGTCTCTTGCCTTCATCCATGCGTATCCTGCCACCTCCCACTATGTGGCCAAGGAACAGGATCTCCTACTGGGCGAATGAGCAATTCTCCCTCTTGACAAACAGCTTGTGCGCCCGTAACACCTCGAACACCTATCTCAAGTGGTCTACATGCTCTCTTAAAGTCTGGCTGTAGATCACAATGTCATCCAAATAAACCACAACAAACCGACCAAAGAATGACTAAAGTACCTTGTTCATAAGGGTGCAGAATGTTGCTGGGGCATTCGTGAGTCCAAAAGGCATCACCAAGAACTCATACAAACCATACCGAGTGACACATGCTGTCTTTAGCTCATCTCCCTTCGTGATCCTGACTTGATAGTAGCCTGACCTCAAATCTAGCTTGGTGAACCACCTTACGCTCCCAAGTTGATTGAACAAGTCCGTAATGAGTGGGATGGGGTACTTGTTCTTGATGGTCAGCTTGTGCAAAGCCCGGTAGTCTATGCACAGTCGTAACGACCCATCATGCTTGTGCTAAAATAGAACCGGTGCACCATAGGGTGCCTTCGATGGCCTGATGAAGCAAGCATCAACTAACTCTTTGCTTCCTCAACTCCTTCAACTCTGGTGGAGACATTCGGTAAGGGGCTCTAGCTGGTGGCTTGGCCTCGGACACCAGCTCGATCTTGTGGTCCACCTCCATCTTAGGTGGTAGCTTGCTAGGTAGCTTTGTGGGCATCATATCACTAAAGGTCTTTAGCACCTTTAGCACCTCCAAGGGTGACTCGGTCTCCTTCTCCCTTGGCTCATCATATTTCAGGGCTTCCAAGAAGGTGTCTTCTTGTTTGCTTACCGCCTTGGCAAATTGGATGGCTGACACCACCTGTGACCCAACTCCAGACCCTCTCCTCAATGGCAGTAGGCATTGGCACCGTGCATCCAAGATGCAAACACAATCGACAAAAGGTACAAGGAGGGCGTTAATCTGAACAAGGAAATCTAACTCAATCACAAACTCATAGTCGTCAAGGGGTATTACCTCAATGGTCTCCTTGCCTTTCCAATCTCCAAGCTGCAACTCCACTCCCCACGCTACTCCAATGGCTGGAACTTCATTGAAGTTCACCATTTTGATGGTACCAGTCCCTTTCTACACCTTTAGTCTGAGCTTCCAGGCTCTATCACCTGAAATAAAAAGATGTGAGGCACCTGTGTCCACCAGTGCACTCACCTTCTGACCCGTAACCTTCAGATCCGCAAACATCAAGCCCTTTGGCTTACGGCTCCCCTTACTCTGGATAGCATTGAGCACCAATGACCCAAGCTTTGTTGCCCCTAACTCTGGCTCCTCATCAGACTCTTTGTCTACAGCAGCCAGCTTGCCCTTCTGCAGGCAATTACGCGCTATGTGGCTCCCTCCACATAGGTAGCATGCTGGTGGCTCTCGATCCCCCTTTGCTTTCCACTTGCCTGCTGGTGGCTTCCTCTCGCCATCCTTGGTTGAACGGTCTCGGTCTCCATCCTTGGACTCCCGATCACGGTCCTTCCCCTTGGACTGCTTCTTTCAATCCCTATTGTCCCTACCCTTACCCTTGGGCTTGGTAGACTCGAACTTGTTCAGAGGCTTGAACTCTATCAAGGCCTTGGTAGTAGTCATGGCTTTAGCCAAGTCATGAACTCCTCTCCTTTGTAGCTCATGCTTCACCCAAGACTTCAGCCCATCCATGAAAGCAAATAAGGTGTCCTTCTTACCTAGATCCGAGATATGTAGCATCAGTTTACAGAATTTCTGGACATACTCCCTTATGTCCCCTTGCTAGCTCAGCCTGTGCAACTTTGCCCGTGCCTCATCATCGGCATACTCCGGGTAAAATTGTTCTCTGAACTCCTTTTGGAACTCTGCCTAGGTTCCAATCTTGGCGTTCCCATGCCTGACATCATCACATCAGTGAGATACATAGTAGCAGTGCTTACCTTTATCGCCTCGTCTTGCATGCCCATGGCCTGGAAGTACTGCTCCATACCCTAAAGGTATTATCTACTTCCTTGGCCGCCCTAGTCCCCTTGAACTCCTTAGGCTTGGGGACATCCAATCTGGACTTGGACACTCTAGCAAACATGCCATTCCCAATGGCAGTCTTGCAAGCAACGAGCTCACTGGTAAGCTCCTCCATCCGCTGGCGCATGGCCTCCATGCCATCGCGCAAGGTCAACACTTCAGCCTCTAAGGTCTGATTCTTTTGGGTGAACACGTCCAAGCCTTTGTTGAGAGCAGCTTGCAGCTCACTTTGGATCTCCTCCCCCATGGAGTCTAGCGATACAATGTGAGTCTCTGCCCCTTCAAGCTTCTCCCCCATGTCGCCCATGGTCACCTCCACCTTGGCCAGCCTACCGTCCATTGTAGACCAGATATCTCTAGAACTAGCCTCTAGTTGTTGGTTAGCAGCGTCACTTTGGGATGCCATCTCCTCTAACCTACACAACACAAATAGCCAGAATCGAACTTACTCTGATACCAACTGTCACGGGCTCCGACCTTAGACTCAGAAACCGTGCGGCCTTAGGCTTGGAATCTCCTCCTTTATGGCTAAGTCAGCCTAAAACACAAGCGTACGGGCACTAGAACAACAGGAAGGGCTGATTACGCAAGTTAAAGAGAAACAGGATAAGAAGGCAGAATTCGAGAAATGCTCTTGTATTCACTGAAACAAAAGTGTTTGATGGTGCACAAATGAGGGAGGAGCAGCCCTCTATTTGTAGTTGAGGCTCCAACTTACACTTAATGGCAATATCCCTTGAATAAAGGCTAAAATCATGGGATTATACAGATTACAATCAATCGGGATGCTAACTCCTGATTTTCAGGGTCAACCAAATCTGCCAGGAAGCTACTGCTGATCCTGCCTGCTTCCAGAAGCTTCCCTTGCATGTCCAGCACCTTAGGCCCTTCTGGATGTGGTACGGGCAGCTTGTATGCGAGGCCATGGTCTCACGGGCTGACCTACAAGTTGGGCGGGCGTTCTGAACTCGTTTGCTAGGCTTTGCGTGCACATACCCGCCAGCATGCCTGATCTGTGGGCCTCAACCTCTGGCTCGCCTGTTGGTGCACCTGATGTGCCTGGTGCACCCGCCTAGGACGTGACACTTGGCCCTTATATTGGTCCCCTATCCCTGATCAAACCTTGAGAACTCACACCCCTTAAAGAGCATTTGAGATTTTATAGGTTTGCTACCAGTAGCCATTAAAGTGTTTGAAATGGGGACACTTTTTTCAAACAGTCACAAAATCGTCTCCACTTCGCGTTTTTAGCTGAAAGTTTTTTGTACATGCCAACAAAAATACAAGGATCACCTCTACCAAATTTGGGGACAAAACTCTTTCTAAAAAATTTTTAAAAAAATCTCAAACCGTAAAATGTTTCGAAAATCATGAAAAATAGAAAATGGGTGTCTTGCCACGAAACATTCACATGAACGCTTAGAGGACCATTGTATGAATTTACAAGCCATAAAAATGGCATTGGCATGGCAGAAATATGAAGATGTGCTTGAACCCACCTACCACCCGTTCGATCCCCGGCTTGCGCATCCTGCCTCTCTGGTCGACTGAGCGCCCGCACGCTCATTTCGTGGGTTGACTTAGGCATACGGATTTCATCCCCAGTCTAAGCGTACGGAGTTCATTCCCAGTCTAAGATTGGACGGACCAAGGGTTGTGGTAGTAGGATTGACAGTACGCAAGGGGGACCAGGCCAATCCCCGGCTTGCGCATTCTGCCTCTTCGACCGGTTGAGCGCCCGCACACCCTTTTTATGGGTTGGCTTAGGCATAGGGAGTTCATTCCATGTCTAAACCCCAGTCGGACCGAGGGTTGTGGCAGCGGGACCGACAGCACGCAGAGGGGGATCGAGCCGGTCCCCGACTTGCGCATTATGCCCTCCCGGCCGGCTCAACGCCCATACGCTCGTTTCGTGGGTTGACTTAGGCATACAGAGTTCATTCCTAGTCTAGGATTAGACGGACTAAGGGTTGCGACAGTAGGATCGACAGCATGCAGGGGGGGACCGGGCCGATCCCCGACTTGCGCATTTTGCCTCTCCGGCCGATTGAGCGCCCGCACGCTCATTTCGTGGGTTGGCTTAGGCATACGGAGTTCATTCCATGTCTAAGCATACAGAGTTCATTCCCAGTCTAAGATCAGACGGGACTGAGGGTTGCAGCAGCAGGATCAACAGCACGCAGGGGGGACCAGGCCGATCCTTGGCTTGCACATTCTGCCTCTTTGATCGACTGAGCGCCCGTATGCTTGTTTTGTGGGTTGGCTTGGGCATACGAAGTTCATTCCATGTCTAAGCCCTAGCCGAACCGAGGGTTGTGGCAGCAGGATCAACAGCGAGATCGGCAGCATGTAGAGGAGGATCGGGCTGACCCCCGGCTTGCGCATTATGCCTCTCCGACTGGCCTCTCCGGCCAGTAGAGCACCCGCATGCTCGTTTCATGGGTTGACTTAGGCATATGAAGTTTATCCCCAATCTAAGCATACAGAGTTCATTCCCAGTCTAAGATCAGATCGGATCGAGGGTTGCGGTAGCAGGATCGGCAGCACACCTGGTCTGCGAGCCTCAACCTCTAGCTCGCCTGTCTGGCGCCTGATGTGCCTGGCACGCCCGCCCAGGGCATGACACTTGGCCCTTATATTGGCCCCCTATCCCTCATCAAACCTCAAAAACTCACACCCCCTTAAAGAGCATTTGAGATTTTATAGGTTTGCTGCAAGTAGCCATTAAAGTGTCTGAAATGGGGACACTTTTTTCAAACGATCACAAAATCTTCTCCACTTCGAGTTTTTAGCTAAATTTTTTTGTGCATGCCAAAAAAAATAAAAGGATCACCTATACCAAATTTGGGGACCAAAATCTTTCCAAAAAAATTTTAAAAAATCCCGAACCGTAAAAAGTTTCAAAAATCGTAAAAAATAGAAAACGGGTCGTCTTGCCACGAAACTTCACATGAAGGCTTAGGGGACCATTGTATGAATTTACAAGCCATAAAAATGGCATTGGCATGGCAGAAATATAAAGATGTGCTTGAACCAACCTACCACTCGTTCGATCCCCGACTTCCGCATCCTGCCACTCTGGTCGGCTGAGCGCCCGCACGCTCGTTTCATGGGTTGACTTAGGCATACAGAGTTCATCCCTAGTCTAAGCCTACGGAGTTCATTTCCAATCTAAGATCAGATCGGACCAAGCATTGCGATAGCAGGATCGGTAGCACGCAGGGGGGACAAGGCCGATGCCTGGCTTACGCATTCTGCCTCTCCGATCGGCTGAGCGCCCGCATGCCCGTTTCGTGGGTTGGCTTAGGCATAGTGAGTTCATTCCATGTTTAAGCCCAAGCCAGACCGAGGGTTGTGGCAGTGGGACTGGTAGTACACAGAGGGGGATCGGACCGATCCCCATCTTACGCATTATGCCTCTTCGACCGGCTCAACGCCCACATGCTCGTTTCGTGGGTTGACTTATGCATACGGAGTTCATTCCCAGTCTAAGATCGAACCGGACTGAGGGTTGTGGCTAGCAGGATCGATAGTACGTAGGGGGGACCGAGCCAGTCCCCGGCTTGCGCATTCTACCTCTCCGGCGGCTGAGTGCCCGCACGCTCGTTTCATAGGTTGGCTTAGGCATACGGAGTTCATTCCATGTCTAAGCATACCGAGTTCATTCCCAGTCTAAGATCAGACTGGACGAGGGTTGCGGCAGCAGGACCAACAGTAGGATAGACAGCACGCAGGGAAGGATCGGGCCGATCCCTGGCTTGCGCATTCTGCCTCTCCGGCCTGCTGAGCGCCTGCATGCTCATTTCGTGGGTTGACTTAGGCATACAAAGTTCATTCCTAGTCTAAGATCGGATCGGACTGAGGGTTGTGGCAGCAGGATCGACAGTACGCAGGGGGGATTGGGCCAGTCCCCGGCTTACGCATTCTACCTCTCCAGCCGACTAAGCGCCCGCATACTCGTTTTATTGGTTGGCTTAGGCATACAGAGTTTATTCCATGTCTAAGCATACGGAGTTCATTCCCAGTCTAAGATTGGATTGGATCGAGAGTTGCAGCAGCAGGACTAGCAGGAGGATCGACAGCATGCAGAGGGATCGGGTCGATCCCCGGCTTGCGTATTCTGCCTCTCCGATAGGCTGAGCGCCCGCATGCTCATTTTGTGGGTTGGCTTAGGCATACGGAGTTCATTCCATGTCTAAGCCCCAATCAGACCGAGGGTTGTGGTAGCAGGATCGACAGCGGGATCAGCAGCACGCAGAGAGGGACCGGGCTGATCCTCGGCTTGTGCATTATGCCTCTCCGGCCGGTTGAGCACCCGTATGCTCGTTTCGTGGGTTGACTTAGGCATACGGAGTTCATCCCCAGTTTAAGCATATGGAGTTCATTCCCAGTCTAAGATCAGATCGGACTGAGGGTTGCGGCAACAATATTGACAGCCCGCAGGGGGATAGGGCCAATCCCCGGCTTACGCATTTTGCCTCTCCGGCCGGCTAAGCTCCCGCATGCCCATTTCGTGCGTTGGCTTAGGCATAGGGAGTTCATTCCATGTCTAAGCCCCAGCCAGATCGAGGGTTGTGGGAGCGGGACCGACAGCACGCAGAGGGGGATCAGGCCAATCCTCGGCTTGCGCATTATGCCTCTTCGATCGGCTCAACACCCGCACGCTTGTTTCATGGGTTGACTTATGCATACAGAGTTCATTCCCAATCTAAGATTGGACTGGACCAAGGGTTGTGGCAGTAGGATCGACAACATGCAGGGGGGACCGGGCCGATCCCCGGCTTGCGCATTCTGCCTCTCCGGTCGGTTGAGTGCCCGCACGCTCGTTCCGTGGGTTGGGTTAGGCATACGGAGTTCATTACCAGTCTAAGATTTTGAGCCACGGTGCACATGCTGGGCTAGGGCATATGCTGGTGCCGCTTTTTTTTGCCCGGGCCACCATCGTCAGATCGCCTAACCGATGGCATTGGGGGTTCCGGTGATTGGGGGCCGGGGGGTGTGCACACATGATGTGCGATGGGTGCTGGTACTTGGCCCTTATATTGGCCCCCTATCCCTCATCAAACCTCGAGAACTCACACCCCCTTAAAGTGTCTGAAATGGGGACACTTTTTTCAAACGATCACAAAATCTTCTCCACTTTGAGTTTTTAGCTGAATTTTTTGTGCATGCCAACAAAAATACAAGGATGAACTCTACCAAATTTGGGGACAAAACTCTTTCTAAAAAAAATTTAAAAAATCCCGAATCGTAAAAAGTTTCAAAAATCATGAAAAATAGAAAACGGGTCGTCTTGCCACGAAACTTCACATGAAGGCTTAGGGGACCATTGTATGAATTTACAAGCCATAAAAATGGCATTGGCATGGCAGAAATATGAAGATGTGCTTGAACCCACCTACCACCCATTCGATCCCCCGACTTGCGCATCCTGCCTCTCTGGTTGGCTGAGCGCCCGCACGCTCGTTTCATGGGTTGACTTAGGCATACAGAGTTCATCCCCAGTCTAAGCATATGGAGTTCATTCCCAGTCTAAGATCAGATCGGACCAAGGGTTGAGGCAACAGGATCGACAGCATGCAAGGGGGATCGGGCCGATTCCCGGCTTGCGCATTCTACCTTTCCGATCGGTTGAACGCCCGCACGTCTGTTTCGTGGGTTGGCTTAGCCATAGGGAGTTCATTCCATGTCTAAGCCCCAGTCGAATTGAGGGTTATGGCAGTGAGACCGCAGTATGCAGAGGGGGATCGGGTTGATCCCCAACTTGCGCATTACGCCTCTTCGACCGGCTCAGCGCTCGCACACTCATTTAGGCATACAGAGTTCATTCCCAGTCTAAGATCGGATTGGATCGAGGGTTACGACAGCAGGATTGATAGCACGCGAGAGGGATCAAGATGGTCCCCGACTTGTGCATTCTACATCTCCGGTTGGCTAAGCACCCGCACGCTCGTTTCGTGGGTTGGCTTAGGCATACGGAGTTCATTCCATGTCTAAGCATACGGAGTTCATTCCCTATCTATGTTCGGATCGGACCGAGGGTTACGGTAGTAGGACCAACAACAGGATCGATAGCACACAGGGGGGGACCGGGCCGATCCCCAACTTACGCATTCTACCTCTCCAATCGGCTGAGCGCCCGCACGCTCGTTTCGTGGGTTGGCTTAGGCAGACGGAGTTCATTCCATGTCTAAGCACCAGCCGGATCGAGGGTTGTGGTGGCAGGACCGGCAGTGGGATCGACAGCACGTAAAAGGGGATCGGGTTGATCCCCGGCATGTGCATTATCCCTCTCCGGCTGGCCTCTTCGGCCTACTGAGCACCTGCACGCTTGTTTCGTGGGTTGACTTAGGCATACGGAGTTCATCCCCAGTCTAAGCATGCGGAGTTCATTCCCAGTCTAAGATCAGATTAGACTGAGGGTTGCGACAGCAGGATCGATAGCACGCAGGGGGGACCGGATCGATCCCCAGCTTGTGCATTCTGCCTCTCCAACCGGCTGAGCGCCCACACGTCCATTTCATGGGTTGGCTTCGACATAGGGAGTTCATTCATGTCTAAGCTCCAGTCGAACCGAGGTTGTGGCAGCAGGACCGGCAACGGGACCCATAGCACATAGAGGGGGACCGATTGATCCTTGGCATGCGCATTATGCCTCTCCGATCGAACTCTCTGGTCGGCTGAATGCCCGCACGCTTATTTCGTGGGTTAACTTAGGCATACGGAGTTCATCCCCAATCTAAGCATACAGAGTTCTTTCCTAGTCTAAGATTGGACTGGATCGAGGATTGCAACAACAGGATCGACAGCATGCAGGAGGGACCAAGCTGATCCCCGGCTTGAGCATTCTGCCTCTCCAACTGGCTGAGCACCCGCACGCCCGTTTCGTTGGTTGGCTTAGGCGTAGGGAGTTCATTCCATGTCTAAGCCCCAGCCGGATCAAAGGTTGTGGCAGTGGGACCAGCAGCACGTAGAGGGGGACTAGGTCGATCCCCAGCTTACACATTATGCCTCTCCGACTAGCTCAGCACCCGAACGCTCGTTCCGTGGGTTGACTTAGGCATACGGAGTTCATTCACAGTCTAAGATCAGACCGGACCGAGGGTTGTGGTAGCAGGATCGACAGCACGTAAGAGGGATCGGGTCGATCCCCGGCTTGCACATTCTGCCTCTCTGACCGGTTGAGCGCCCGTACGTTCGTTTCGTGGGTTGGCTTAGGTATACGGAGTTCATTCCATGTCTAAGCATACGGAGTTCATTCCCAGTCTAAGATCAGACCGAACCGAGGTTTGCGACAGTAGGACCAGTAGCAGGATCGATAGCATGTAGGGGGGATCAGGTCAATCCTCGACTTGCACATTCTGCCTCTCCGACCAGCCTCTCCGACCAGCTGAGCAACCGCATGCTCGTTTCATGGGTTGAATTAGGCATACAGAGTTAATCCCCAGTCTAAGCATATGGAGTTCATTCCCAGTCTAAGATCGGATCGGACCGAGGGTTGCGGCAGTAGGATCGATAGCACATAGGGGGACCGAGCCGATCCCTGGCTTGTGCATTCTGCCTCTCTGGCCGACTGAGCGCCCACACGCCCGTTTCGTGGGTTGGCTTAGGCATAGCAAGTTCATTCCATGTCTAAACCCCAGCCGGACCGAGGGTTGTGGCAGTGAGACCGGCAGCACACAGAGGGGGACCGAGCTGATCCTCGGCTTGCACATTCTGCCTCTTCGACCAGCTAAGCGCCCGCACGCTCCTTTCGTGGGTTGGCCTATGCATACAGAGTTCATTCCATGTCTAAGCATACGGACTTGATTCCAAGTCTAAGATTTTGAGCCATGGTGCACATGCTAGGCTCGGGCTTGTGCTGGCGATGCATTTTTTTCACCCGGGGAACCATTGTCGGAGCATCGCCGGAGAGCCTAACCGGCGGCATTGGGGGGCCGAGGGGTGTGCGCACATGATGTGCGATGGGTGCTGGTACTTGGCCCTTATATTGGTCCCCTATCCCTCATCAAACCTCAAGAACTCACACCCCCTTAAAGAGCATTTGCGATTTTATAGGTTTGCTGCCAGTAGCCACTAAAGTGTCTGAAATGGGGACACTTTTTTCAAACGGTCACAAAATCTTCTCCACTTCGATTTTTTAGCTGAATTTTTTTTTGCAAGCCAAAAAAAATACAACGATCACCTCTCCCAAATTTAGGGCCAAAATTCTTTCTAAAAAAATTTTAAAAAATCCTGAACCGTAAAAAGTTTTGAAAATCGTGAAAAATAGAAAACGGGTCGTCTTGCCACGAAACTTCACATGAAGGCTTAGGGGACCATTGTATGAATTTACAAGCCATAAAAATGGCATTGGAATGGCAGAAATATGAAGATGAGCTTGAACCCACCTACCACCCGTTCGATCCCCGGCTTGCGCATTCTGCCTCTCTGGTTGGCTGAGCGTACGCACGCTCGTTTCATGTGTTGACTTAGGCATACAAAGTTTATCCACAGTCTAAGCATAGAAAGTTCATTCCCAGTCTAAGATCGAACCAGACCGAGGGTTACAACAGCACGATCAGCGGCACGTAAGGGGGACCGAGCCGATCCTCGACTTACGCATTCTGCCTCTCCGATCGGCTGAGCGCTCGCACGTCCGTTTCGTGGGTTGGCATAGGCATAGGGAGTTCATTCCTTGTCTAAGCCCCAACCAGACCGAGGGTTGTGACAGCAGGACCGATAGCGGGATCGGTAGCACGCAGAAGGGGATCGGGCTGATCCCTGGCTTGCGCATTATGCCTCTCCGGTCGGCTGAGTGCCCGCACGCTTGTTTCGTGGGTTGACTTAGGCATACAGAGTTCATCCCTAGTCTTAGCATACGAAGTTCATTCCCAGTCTAAGATCGGACCGGACCGAGGGTTGTGGTAGCAGGATCGACAGCACGCAGGGGGGACCGAGCCGATCCCCGGCTTGTGCATTCTACCTCTCCGACCGGCTGAGTGCCCGCACGCCCGTTTCGTGGGTTGGCTTAGGCATAGGGAGTTCATTCCATGTCTAAGCCCCAATCGGACCGAGGGTTGTGGTAGCGGGACCGGCAGCACGTAGAGGGGGACCGAGCCGATCCCCGGCTTGCGCATTATGCCTCTCCGGTCGGCTCAGCGCCCGCACGCTCATTTCGTGGGTTGACTTAGGCATACGGAGTTGATTCCCAGTCTAAGATTGGACCGGACCGAGGGTTGCGGCAGTAGGATCGGTAACATGCAGGGGGTGATCGGGTCGGTCCCCGACTTACGCATTCTGCCTCTCCAACTGGCTGAGCGTCTGCACGCTCGTTTCGTGGGTTGGCTTAGGCATACAGAGTTCATTCCATGTGTAAGCATACGGAGTTCATTCCCAGTCTAAGATCGGACCGAACCGAGGGTTGCAGTAGCAGGACCAGCAGCAGGATCGACAGCACGCAGGGGGGACCAGGTTGATCCCCAGCTTGCGCATTCTGCCTTCCCGGCTGACTGAGTGCCTGTACACCCATTTCGTGGGTTGGCTTAGGCATAGGGAGTTTATTCCATGTCTAAGCCCTAGCCAGACCGAGGGTTGTTGTAGTGCGACCGACAGCACGCAAAAAAGGATCGAGTTGATTCCCGGCTTGCACATTCTGCCTTTTCGATGGACTGAGCGCCCGCACGCTCGTTTCATGGATTGGCTTAGGCATACGGAGTTAATTCCATGTCTAAGCATACGGAGTTCAATTCCCAATCTAAGAGTTTGAGCCATAGTGCACATACTGGGCTTGGGCATGTGCTGGTGCCACATTTCTTTCGCCCAGGGCACCACCATCGGAGCATCGTAGGAGCATTGTCGGAGCATCGTCAGAGAGCCTAACCAACGACATTGGGGGTTCCGATGATTGGGGGGCCGGGGGGTGTGTGCACATGATGTGCGATGGGTGCTGGTACTTGGCCCTTATATTGGCCCCCTATCCCTCATCAAACCTCGAGAACTCACACCTCCTTAAAGAGCATTTGAGATTTTATAGGTTTGCTACCAGTAGCCATTAAAGTGTCTAAAATGGGGACACTTTTTTCAAACGATCACAAAATCTTCTCCACTCCAAGTTTTTAGCTGAATTGTTTTGTGCATGCCAACAAAAATACAAGGATCACCTCTACCAATTTTGGGGACAAAACTTTTCTAAAAAAATTTTAAGAAATCTTGAACCGCAAAAAGTTTCAAAAATCGTGAAAAATAGAAAACGGGTCGTCTTGCCACGAAACTTCACATGAAGGCTTAGGGGACCATTGTATGAATTTACAAGCCATAAAAATGGCATTGGCATGGCAAAAATATGAAGATGTGCTTGAACCCACCTACCACCCGTTCAATCCTCGGCTTGCGCATCCTGCCTCTCTAGTCGGCTGAGCGTCTGCATGCTCGTTTCGTGGGATGACTTAGGCATAGGAGTTCATCCCCAGTCTAAGCATACGAAGTTCATTCCCAGTCTAAGATCAAACCGGACCGAAGGTTACGACAGCAGGATCGACAGCACGTAGGGGGGATCGGGCCAATCCCTGGCTTGCGCAATCTGCCTCTCCGGCCGGTTAAGCGCCCGCACACCCGTTTCATGGGTTAGCTTAGGCATAGGGAGTTCATTCCATGTCTAAGCCCCAGCCAGACCGAGGGTTGTGGCAGCGAGATCGGTAGCACACAGAGGGGGACCGGGTCGATCCTCGGCTTGCACATTATGCCTCTTCGGCCGGCTTAGCGCCCGTACGCTTGTGTCGCGGGTTGACTTAGGCATACGGAATTCATTCCCAGTCTAAGATCGGACCGGATCGAGGGTTGCGACAGCAGGATCGATAGCACGTAGGGGGGACCGGGTCGGTCCCCAGCTTGCACATTTTGCCTCTCTGACCAGCTAAGAGCCCCCACGTTCGTTTTGTGGGTTGACTTAGGCATAAGCATACGGAGTTTATTCCTAGTCTAAGATTAGACTACGGCAGCAGGACCAGCAGCAGGATCGACAGCATGTATGGGGGACCGGGTCGATCCCCAGCTTGCGCATTCTGCCTCTCCAGTCGGTTGAGTGTTCGCATGCTCGTTTCGTTGGTTGGCTTAGTCATACGGAGTTCATTCGATGTCTAAGCCCCAACCGGACCGAGGGTTGTGGTAGCAGGATCGACAGCGGGATCGGCAACACGCAGAGAGGGACCGGGCTAATCCTCGGTTTACGCATTATGCCTCTCCGGCCGGTTGAGCACCCACACGCTCGTTTCATGGGTTGACTTAGGCATACAGAATTCATCCCCAATCTAAATAGATGGAGTTCATTCCCAGTCTAAGATCAGACCAGATCGAGGGTTGCGATAGCAGGATCGACAGCAAGCGCATTCTGCCTCTCCGACTGGCTGAGTGCCCACACGTCCGTTTCATGGGTTGGCTTAGGCATAGGGAGTTCATTCCATGTCTAAGGCCCAGTCGGACCAAGGGTTGTGGCAGCAGGACCAGCAGCACGCAGTGGGGGACCGGGCCGATCCTAGCTTGCGCATTACGCCTCTCCGATCGGCTCAGCGCCCGCATGCTCGTTTCGTGGGTTGACTTAGGCATACAGAGTTTATTCCCAGTCTAAGATCGAATCAGACCGAGGGTTGCGGCAACAGGATCGATAGCATCCAGGAGGTGATCAGGCCGATCCCCGGCTTGTGCATTCTAGCTCTCCGATCGGCTGTGCGCCCGCACGCTCGTTTCATGGGTTCACTTAGGCATACGGAGTTCATTCCAAGTGTAAGCATACGGAGCTCATTCAAAGTCTAAGATCGGACTGGACCAAGGGTTGCGAAAATAGGACCAGCAGCAGGATCGACAGCACGTAGGGGGGACCGGGCTGATCCTTGGCTTGCGCATTCAGCCTCTCCGACCGGCTGAGCACCCACACGCTCATTTCGTGGGTTGGCTTAGGCATACAGAGTTCATTCCATGTCTAAGCACCAGTTGAATCGAGGGTTCTGGCAACAGGACCGGCAGCGGGATCAACGACGTGCAAAGGGGACAGGGCTGATCCCCGGCTAGTGCATTAAGCCTCTCTGGTCGGCTGAGCACCCGCACGCTTGTTTCAGGGGTTGACTTAGGCATACGGAGTTCATCCCCAGTCTAAGCATATGGTGTTCACCCTCAGTCTAAGATTGGACCGGACCGAGGGTTACGACAGCAGGATCGGTAGCATGCAGGGGGGACCGGGCTGATCCTCGGCTTGTACATTCTGCCTGTCTGGTCGGCTGAGCGCCCGCACGCCCGTTTCGTGGGTTGGCTTAGGCATAGGGAGTTCATTCCATGTCTAAGCCCCAGTCGGATCAAAGGTTGTGGCAGTGGGATCAGGCTGATCCTCGACTTGCGCATTATGCCTCTCCAGCCAACTCAGCACTCGAACGCTCATTTCGTAGGTTGACTTAGGCATACGCAATTCATTCCCAGTCTAAGATCGGACCGGACCGAAGGTTGCGGCAGCAGGATCGACAGCACGTAGGGGGGAACGGGTCGGTCCCCGACTTGTGCATTCTGCCTCTCCGACTGGATGAGCACCCGTACGCTCGTTTCGTGGGTTGGCTTAGGCTTACGGAGTTCATTCCATGTCTAAGCATACGGAGTTCATTCCCAATCTAAGATCAGACTGGACTAAGGGTTGCGACAGCAGGACCAGCAGCAGGATCTACAGCACGCAGGGGGGTCGGGTCGATCCCCAGCTTGCACATTCTGCCTCTTCGGTCGGCCCCTCAGGTCAGCTGAGCGCCCGCACGCTCATTTCGTGGGTTGACATTGGCATACGGAGATTATCCCTAGTCTAAGCATATGGAGTTCATTCCCAGCCTAAGATCAGATCGGACCGAGGGTTGCGAAAGCAGGATCGGCAGAACGTAGGGGGGACCGGGTCGATCCCCAGCTTACGCATTCTGCCTCTCTGGCGGGTTAAGCTCCCGCACGCTCGTTTCGTGGGTTGGCTTAGCCATACGGAGTTCATTCCATGTCTAAGCATACGGAGTTAATTCCTAGTCTAAGATCGGACCGAATCGGGGGTTACGATAGCAGGACCAGCTGTAGGATCGGTAGCACGCAGGGGGGACCGAGCCGATCCCTGGCTTGCGCATCATGCCTCACCGATCGGCTCAGCATTCGTACGCTCATTTTATGGGTTGACTTAGGCATAGGAGTTCATTCCCAGTCTAAGATCAGACCAAACCGAGGGTTACGGTAGCAGGATCGACAGCACACAGGGGGATTGGACCGGTCCCCGACTTACACATTCTGCCTCTCCGGCGGCTGAGCGTCCGCACGCTCATTTCGTGGGATCGATAGCACGCAGGAGGGACTGGGCCGATCCCCGGCTTGTGCATTCTACCTTTTCGGTCGACTGAGCACCCGCACGCTCGTTTCATGGGTTGGCTTAGGCATACGAAGTTCATTCCATGTCTAAGCCCCAGTCGAACCGAGGGTTGTGGCAACAGGACCGGCAGTGGGATTGACAGCATGCAGAGGGGGACCAGGCTGATCCCTGGCTTGCACATTATGCCTCTCCGGCCTGCCTCTCCAGCCTGTTGAGCGCCCGCACGCTCGTTTCATGGGTTGACTTAGGCATATGGAGTTCATCCCTAGTCTAAGCATACGGAGTTCATTCTCATTCTAGGATCGGATTGGACCGAGGGTTAAGGTAGTAGGATCGACAACACACAGGGGGTACCGAGCCGATCCTCGACTTACGCATTCTGCCTCTCCGGCCGGCTGAGCGCCCACACGCCCGTTTCGTTGGTTGGCTTCATAGGGAGTTCATTCCATGTCTAAGCCCCAACCAGACCGAGGGTTATGGTAGCGGGACCAGCAGCACGCAGAGGGGATCAAACTGATCCCCTACTTGTGCATTATGCCTCTTTGGTCGGCTCAACACCCGCACGCTCGTTTCGTGGGTTGACTTATACATACGGAGTTCATTCCCAGTCTATGATCAGACCAGACCGAGGGTTACGATAGCAGGATCAACAGCACGCAGGGGGTGACCGGGTTGATCCCCAGCTTACGCATTCTTCTTCTTCTTTGGTCGGTTGAGTGCCCACATGCTCATTTCATGGGTTGGCTTAGGCATACGGAGTTCATTTCATGTCTACGCATACGGAGTTCATTCTCAGTCTAAGATTTTGAGCCACGGTGCACATGCTGGTCTCGGGCATGTGCTGGTGCAGCATTTTTTTCACCCGGGGTACCATCGTCGGAGATCGCTGGAGCATCGTCGGAGAGCCTAACCGGCGGCATTGGGGGTTCCAATGATTGGGGGGGGTCGGGGGGTGTGCGCACATGATGTGCGATGGGTGCTGGTACTTGTGTCACGGGCTCCAACCTTAGACTTAGAAATCGTGCGACCTTAGGCTTGGAATCTTCTCCTTTATGCCTAAGTCAGCCTAAAACACAAGCGTACGGGCACTAGAACAACAAGAAGGGCTAATTACGCAAGTTAAAGAGAAACAAGATAAGAAGGCAGAATTCTGGAAATGCTCTTGTATTCATTGAAATGAAAGTGTTTGATGGTGTACAAATGAGGGAGGAGCAGCCCTCTATTTATAGTTGAGGCTTCTGCTTACACTTAATCGCAAGATCCCTAGAATAAAGGCTAAAATCATGGGATTATACAGATTACAATCAATCAGGATGCTAACTCCTGATTTTCAGGGTTAACCAAATCTGCCAGGATGTTACTGCTAATCCTGCCTGCTTCCAAAAGCTTCCCTTGCGTGTTCCAACACCTTAGGCCCTTCTAGATGTGGTGCGGGCAGCTTGTATGCAGGCCTTTCTCTCACGGGTTGGCCTGCAAGTTGGGCAGGCATTCTGAACTCGTTTGCTAGGCTTTGTGCGTAGATACCCGCCAGCACGCCTGGTCTGTGGGCCTCAACCTCTGGCTCACCTGCTGGTGCGCCTGATGTGCCTGGTGTGCTTGCCCAGGGTATGACATTCTCCCCCACCTGATTGCGCAATGCTCTCATTGCATCTTCTGCATGGTACTGCCTGATCTGGTTACTGAACTACCATAAGTCATCTGCTGGTTCCCAGTTCACCTCACTGTCTGGAAGTCCTTTCCAGCATACCAAGTACTCTTGTCTTGGCTGATAGTTCTTCCGTCTCACCTCCCGATCAGCTATGATGCTGTGGACCTCCTTCTCATATGAGGCCCTTGCTCCCAATGGTGCATGCTTTGACTCTGCCCATCCTAGATCTCCCTCATCCTCATGGAACGGCTTGAGCATGCTCACATGGAACACCGGGTGTACCCTCGGCTTGGGTGGCATATCCAGCTTGTAGGCAACCTTGCCTACCCTCTTCACTACTCGAAAAGGTCCCTCATACCTTTGGGCTATGCCTTTGTGTAGCCCCCTATGGTGCACAATAGGATGCAACTTCACCAACACCAAGTCTCCAACCTGGAACTGCACATCCCGCCTATTTTGGTCTGCCCACTTCTTCGACCTCTTGGTCGCCTTGTGTAGACAAACTCTGGCCAAGACAGTTTGCTCATGCCATGCCTTGGCAAACTTGTATGCTACTGGATTCAGCCCTGTATAACCTACAGCAATCGAACCGAATGTTAGTGGTTGTTGCCCTGTCATAACCGCAAATGGGCTCTGTTTCATTACCTCGCTTCTTTGCAAGTTGTAGGAAAACAATTCAATATCTAGCAGCTTTGGCCAGTCCCTTTGTGTGGCACTCACATAGTGCCTGAGGTAGACCTCCAATAGTCCATTCACTCGTTCTATCTACCCATCAGTCTGCGGATGCATGCTGGTGGAAAAGTGCAAGTCCATTCACTAGGTTTACCTGCCCCGGCTTATACTCCATCTAGAAATCAAATTTCGCAAGAAAATCTTGCCATCTCGCCGGTTTGGGGGATAGCTTCTTCTACGTTTGGAAGTAGCTGGTCACCACATTATCCATCCTAACCACGAACCTCGACCCCAACGGGTAATGGCACCAAGTGCACAAGCAGTGCACCACTGCAGTCATCTCTTTCTCTTGGACCGTGTACTTGTGCTCAGTCTCGTTCAGCTTCCTACTCTCGAACACAACTGAACGTCCCTCCTGTATCAACATGCCCCCTATGGCAAAGTTTGATGCATTCGTATGCACCTCATACGAATTGGCATGGTCTGGTAAAGCCAAGACTGGCTCTTCGGTCACAGCCCGCTTCAACCTGTCAAAGGCTTCCTGGCACCCTGCGTTCCACTCCCATGCTTTCCCTTTCTTGAGCAAGTCAGTCAATGGCGTGGCTATTGCTGAGTGACCTTTGATGAAGCGCCTGTAGTAGTTCACTAGCCCAAGGAACGATCTCAACTTAGTGACCTTGGTTGGCAGTTGCCACTCCAGGATGGCGTGTATCTTGCCTTCATCCATGCATATCTTGCCACCTCCCACTATATGGCCAAGGAATGGGATCTCTTATTAGGCGAATGAGCACTTCTCCCTCTTGACAAACAGCTTGTGCACCCGTAACACCTTGAACACCTATCTCAAGTGGTCTACATGCTTTCTCAAAGTCTGGCTGTAGATCACAATGTCATCTAAATAAACCACAACAAACAGATCAAAGAATGACTGAAGTACCTTGTTCATAAGGGTACAGAATGTTGCTGGGGTGTTCGTGAGTCTGAAAGGCATCACCAAGAACCCATACGAATGATACCGAGTGACACATGCTGTCTTTGGCTCATCTCCCTCTACGATCCTGACTTGATAGTAGCCTGACCTCAAATCTAGCTTGGTGAACCACCTTGCACTCCTAAGTTGATCAAACAAGTCCGCAATGAGTGGGATGGGGTACTTGTTCTCGATGGTCAGCTTGTTCAAAGCCCGGTAGTCTATGCATAGTAGCAATGACCCATCATGCTTGCACTGAAATAGAACCAGTGCACCATAGGGTGCCTTCGATGGCCTGATGAAGCCAGCATCAACTAACTCTTTAAGCTACTTCCTCAACTCCTCCAACTTTGGTGGAGACATTCGGTAAGGGGCTCTAGCTGGTGGCTTGGCCTCGAACACTAGCTCGATCTTGTGGTCCACCTCTCTCTTAGTTGGTAGCTTGTTAGGTAGCTTTACGGGCATCACATCACTAAAGGTCTTTAGCACCTTTAGCACCTCCAAGGGTGACTCGGTCTCCTTCTCCCTTGGCTCATCATATTTCAGGGCTGCCAAGAAGGTGTCTTCTTGTCTACTTACCACCTTGGCAAATTGGATGGCTGACACCACCCGCGACCCAACTCCAGACCCTTTCCTCAATGGCACTAGGCATTGGCACCGTGCATCCAAGATGGAAACACAATCGGCAAAAGGCACAAAGAGGGTGTTAATCCGAACAAGGAAATCCAACCCAATCACAAACTCATAGTCGTCAAGGGGTATTACCTCAATGGTCTCCTTGCCTTTCCAGTCTCCAAGCTGCCACTCCACACCCCGCGCTACTCCAATGGCTAGAACTTCCTTGGAGTTCACTATTTTGATGGTACCAGTCCCTTTTTGCACCTTTAGTCCGAGCTTCTGGGCTCTATCACCTAAAATAAAAATATATGAGGCACCTGTGTCCACCAGTGCACTCACCTTCTGACCCGCAACCATCAGATCCGCAAACATCAAGCCTTTTGGCTTGCGACTCCCTTTACTCTGGACAGCATTGAGCACCAATGACCCAAGCTTTGCCGCCCCTGACTCTGTCTCCTCATCAAACTCCTTGTCTACAACAGCCAGCTTGCCCTTCTACGGGTAATTACATGCTATGTGGCTCCCTCCACATAGGTAATTACATGCTCTCAGTCCCCTTTTGCTTTCCACTTGCCTGCTGGTGGCTTCTCTCGCCATCCTTAGTTGAACGATCTCGATCTCCATCCTTGGACTCCCGATCACGGTCTTTCCCTTTGGACTGCTTCTTTCAGTCCCTATCATCCCTGCCCTTACCCTTGGGCCTGGTAGACTCGAACTTGTTCAGAGGCTTGAACTCTATCAAGGCCTCGGCAGTAGTCATAGCTTTAGCCAAGTCATGAACTCCTCTTCTTTATAGCTCATGCTTCACCCATGGCTTCAGCCCATCCATGAAAGCAAATAAGGCATCCTTATTGCCTAGATCCGAGATCTGTAGCATCAGTTCAGAGAATTTCTAGACATACTCCCTTATGTCCCCTTGCTGGCTCAACCTGTGGAACTTTGCCCGCGCGTCATCATCGGCATACTCCGGGTAAAATTGTTCTCTGAACTCCTTTTAGAACTCTACCCAGGTTCCAATCTTGGCATTCCCGATGCCTGACATCATCACACCTGTGCCTTTACCATAATAAGGCTACATCAGTGAGATACATAGCAACGGTGCTTACCTTTATCACCTCGTCTTGCATGCCCATGGCCTGGAAGTACTGCTCCATACCCCAAAGGTAGCTATCTACTTCCTTGGCTGGCCTAGTCCCCTTGAACTCCTTAGG
>NW_019167826.1:31021157-31164230 GCF_002303985.1 Durio zibethinus | reverse complement strand
CTAAGATGGGATCAGACTGAGGGTTGCGGTAGCAAGATCGATAGCACGCAGGGGGGACCGGGTCGATCCCCAGCTTGCGCATTGTGCCTCTCCGACTGGCTGAGCGCCCGTACACCCGTTTCATGGGTTGGCTTAGGCATAGGGAGTTCATTCCATGTCTAAGCCCCAGCTGGATCGAGTTGAGGCAGCGGGACCAATAGCACGCAGTGGGGGACCAGGCCGATCCCCGACTTGTGCATTATGCCTCTCCGGCCAGCTCAGCGCACGCACGCTCGTTTCCTGGGTTGACTTAGGCATACAGAGTTCATTCCCAGTCTAAGATCAGACCAGACCGAGGGTTGCGACAATAGGATCGATAGCACATAGGGGGGATCAGGTCGATCCCGACTTGCGCATTCTGCCTCTCCGACCGGCTGAGCGCCCACACGCTCGTTTCGTGGGTTGGCTTAGGCATACGGAGTTCATTCCATGTCTAAGCATACGAAGTTCATTTCCAGTCTAAGATCAGACCAGATTGAGGGTTGCGATAGCAGGACTAGCACCAGGATCGACAGCACGTAGGGGTGATCGGGCCGATCCCCAGTTTACGCATTCTGCCTCTCTAGCCGACTGAGCGCCCGCACGCTTGTTTTGTGAGTTGACTTAGGCATACAGAGTTCATCCCTAGTCTAAGCATACGGAGTTCATTCCCAGTCTAAGATCAGACCAGACTGAGGGTTGCGGCAGCAAGATCGATAGCACGCAGGGGGGACCGGGGCGATCCCCGGCTTGCGCATTTTGCATCTCCGGTCAGCTGAGCGCCCGCACGCTCATTTCATGGGTTGGCTTAGGCATAGGAAGTTCATTCCATGTCTAAGCCCCAACCAGACCGAGGGTTGTGGCAGCGGGACCGACAGCACGCAGGAGGGACCGAGCCGATCCTTGGCTTACGCATTATGCCTTTTCGGTCGGCTCAGAGCCCGCACGCTCATTTCGTGGGTTGACTTATGCATACGGAGTTCATTCCCAGTCTAAGATCGAACCGAACTGAGGGTTGTGGTAGCAGGATCGACAGCACACAGGGGGAACCGAGCTGATCCCTGGCTTGCGCATTATACCTATCCAGCTGGCTGAGCACCCGCATGCTTGTTTCGTGGGTTGGCTTAGGCATACGGAGTTCATTCCATGTCTAAGCATATGGAGTTCATTCCCAGTCTAAGCTTTTGAGCCACGATGCACATGCTGGGCTCGGGCATGTGCTAGTGCTGCATTTTTCTACCCAGGGCACCTTCGTCGGAGAGCCTAACCGACAGCATTAGGGGTTCCGACGATTAGGGGGGCCGGGGGGTGTGCGCACATGATGTGCGATGGGTGCTGGTACTTGGCCCTTATATTGGCCCCCTATCCCTCATCAAACCTCAAAAACTCACACCCCCTTAAAGAGCATTTCAGATTTTATAGGTTTACTGCCAGTAGCCATTAACGTGTCTGAAATGGGGACACTTTTTTCAAACGGTCACAAAATCTTCTCACTTTGACTTTTTACCTGAATTTTTTTGTGCATGCCAACAAAAATGCAAGGATCACCTCTACCAAATTTGGGGACAAAACTCTTTCTAAAAAAAGTTTAAAAAATCCCGAACCACAAAAAGTTTCAAAAATCATGAAAAATAGAAAATGGGTCGTCTTGCCACAAAACTTCACATGAAGGCTTAGGGGACCATTGCATGAATTTACAAGCCATAAAAATATCATTGGCATGGCAGAAATATGAAGATGTGCTTGAACCCACCTACCACCCGTTCGATCCCCGGCTTGCGCATCCTGCCTCTCTGGTCGGCTGAACGCCCGAGCGCTCATTTCATGGGTTGACTTAGGCATACGAAGTTCATCCCCGGTCTAAGCATACGAAGTTCATTCCCAATCTAAGATCAGACCAGACCGAGGTTTGCGGTAACAAGATCGATAGCACACAGGGGGACCGAGCCGATCCTCGACTTACGCATTCTGCCTCTCAGGCCCGCTGAGCGCCCGCACGCCCGTTTCGTGGGTCGGCTTAGGCATAGGGAGTTCATTCCATGTCTAAGCCCAGTCAAACCGAGGGTTGGGGTAGCGGGACCGACAGCACGCAGAGGGGGATCGGGCCGATCCCCGGTTTGTGCATTATGCCTCTCCGATCGGCTCAGTGCCTGCACGCTCATTTCGTGGGTTGACTTAGGCATATGGGGTTCATTCATAGTCTAAGATCGAACCAGACCGAGGGTTGCTACAACAGGATCGATAGCACGTAGGGGGGATCGGGTCGATCCCCAGCTTGCGCATTCCGCCTCTCCGGTCGGCTGAGCGCCCGTAAGCTCGTTTCGTGGGTTGGCATAAGCATACGGAGTTTATTCCATGTCTAAGCATATGAGTTCATTCCCAGTCTAAGATCGGACCGGACCGAGAGTTGCGGTAGCAGGACCAGCAGCAGGATCGGCAGCATGCAAGGGGGGATCAGGCCGATTCCCGACTTGCGCATTCTGCCTCTTCGGTCGACTGAGCGCCCGCACGCTCATTTCGTGGGTTGGCTTAGGCATACGGAGTTCATTCCATGTCTAAGCCCCAGCCAGACTGAGGGTTGTGGTAGCGGGATCGACAGCGAGATCGGCAGTACGCAGAGAGGGATCGGGCTAGTCCCCGACTTATGCATTATGCCTCTCCGGACGACTGAGCGCCCGCACGCTTGTTTTGTGGGTTGACTTAGGCGTACGGAGTTCATCCCTGGTCTAAGCTTACAGAGTTCATTCCCAATCTAAGATCGGATTGGATCGAGGGTTGCGACAGCAGGATCGACAGCACGCAGGGGGGACCGGGCCGATCCCCGGCTTGCGCATTCTGCCTCTCCGGCCGGCTCAATGCCTGCACGCCCGTTTCATGGGTTGGCTTAGGCATAGGGAGTTCATTCCATGTCTAAGCCATAGCCGAACCAAGGGTTGTGGCAGTGGGACCGGCAGCACGCAGAGGGAGATCAGGCTGATCCTCGGCTTGCGCATTATGCCTCTTCAGTCGGCTTAGCTCCCGCACACTCATTTCATGGGTTGACTTATGCATACGGAGTTCATTCCTACTCTAAGATTAGACCGGACCGGGGGTTGTGGCAGCAGGATAGACAGCATGCAGGGGGGATCAGGCCGATCCTCGGCTTACGCATTCTACCTCTCCGGTCGACTGAGCGTCCGTACGCTCGTTTCGTGGGTTGGCATAGGCATACGGAGTTCATTCCATGTCTGAGCATACAGAGTTCATTCCCCGTCTAAGATTTTGACCCACGGTGCACATGCTGGGCTTGGGCATGTGCTGGTGCCGCATTTTTTTCGCCCGGGGCACCATCATCAGAGCATCGTCGGAGAGCCTAACCTGCGGCATTAGGTGTTCCGACGATTGGGGGGTCGGGGGGTGTGCGCACATGATGTGCAATGGGTACTGGTACTTGGCCTTATATTATCCCCCTATCCCTCATCAACCTCAAGAACTCACACCCCCTTAAAGAGCATTTGAGATTTTATAGGTTTGCTGCCAGTAGCCATTAAAGTGTTTGAAATGGAGACACTTCTTTCAAACGGTCACAAAATCTTCTCACTTTGACTTTTTACCTAAATTTTTTTATGCATGCCAACAAAACTACAAGGATCATCTCTACCAATTTTGGGGACAAAACTCTTTCTAAAAAAATTTTAAAAAATACCGAACAGTAAAAAGTTTCAAAAATCATGAAAAATAGAAAACGGGTCGTCTTGCCACGAAACTTCAAATGAAGGCTTAGGGGACCATTGCATGAATTTACAAGCCATAAAAATGGCATTGGCATGGCAGAAATATGAAGATGTGCTTGAACCCACCTACCACCCGTTCGATCCCTGGCTTGCGCATCCTGCCTCTCTAGTCGGCTGAGCGCCCGCGCGCTCATTTCACGGGTTGACTTAGGCATACAAAATTCATCCCCGATCTAAGCATACGAAGTTCATTCCCAGTCTAAGATCAGACCAGACCGAGGTTTGCGGCAGCAAGATCGATAACACACAGAGGGGACCGAGCCGATCCCCGGCTTACGCATTCTGCCTCTTCGACCGGCTAAGCACCCACACGCCCATTTCGTGGGTCGACTTAGGCATAGGGAGTTCATTCCATGTCTAAGCTCCAGTCGGACCGAGGGTTGTGGTAGCAGGACTGACAGCACGCAGAGGGGGACTGGGCCGATCCCCGGCTTGAGCATTATGCCTATCCGGCCGGCTCAGCGCCCGCACGCTCGTTTTGTGGGTTGACTTAGGCATACGGAGTTCATTCATAGTCTAAGATCAGACCGAACTGAGGGTTGCTACAACAGGATCGACAGCACGTAGGGGCGATCGGGCCGATCCCTAGCTTGCGCATTCTGCCTCTCTGATCAGTTGAACGCCCGAACGCTCGTTTCATGGGTTAGCTTAGGCATACAGAGTTCATTCCATGTCTAAGCATATGGAGTTCATTCTCAGTCTAAGATCAGACCGAACCGAGGGTTGCAGTAGCAGGACCAGCAGCAGGATCGACAGCATGCAAGGGGGGACCAGGCCGATCCCCGTCTTACGCATTCTGCCTCTTCGGTCGGTTGAGCGCCAGCACGCTCGTTCCATGGGTTGGCTTAGGCATACGGAGTTCATTCCATGTCTAAGCCCCAGCTGGACTGAGGGTTGTGGTAGCAGGACCGGCAGCAGGATCAGCAGCATGCAGAGAGGGATCGGGCTAGTCCCCGGCTTGCGCATTATGCCTCTCCAGCCGGCTGAGCGCCCGTTTGCTCGTTTTATGGGTTGACTTAGGCATACGGAGTTCATCCCCAGTTTAACCGTACGGAGTTCATTCCCAATCTAAGATCAGATTGGACTGAGGGTTCTGACAGCAGGATCGACAGCACACAGAGGGGACCGGGCCGATCCCCGACTTATGCATTCTGCCTCTCCGGTCGGTTGAGCGCCCGCATGCCCGTTTCATGGGTTGGCTTAGGCATAGGGAGTTCATTCCAAGTCTAAGCCCCAGCGGAACTGAGGGTTGTGGCAGCGGGACCAGCGACACGCAGAGGGGGATCGGGCCGATCCCCGGCTTGTGCGTTATGCCTCTTCGGTCGGCTCAGCTCCCGTACGCTCGTTTCATGGGTTGACTTATGCATACGGAGTTCATTCCTAGTCTAAGATCAGACCGGACCAAAGGTTGTGGCAGCAAGATCGATAGAACGTAAGGGGGATCGGGCCGATCCCCGGCTTGCGCATTCTGCCTCTCCGATCAGCTGAGCGCCCGTACGCTCGTTTCGTGGGTTGGCAGAGGCATATGGAGTTCATTCCATGTCTAAGCATGCAGAGTTCATTCCCAGTCTAAGATTTTGAGCCACAGTGCACATGTTGGGTTCGAGCATGTGCTGGTGCCGCATGTTTTTCGCCCGGGGCACCATCGTTGGAGCATTGTTGGAGAGCCTAACCGGCAGCATTGGGTGTTCCGACGATTGGAGGGCCGGGGGGTGTGCGCACATGATGTCCGATGGGTGCTGGTACTTGGCCTTATATTGTCTCTCTATCCCTCATCAAACCTCAAGAACTCACACCCCCTTAAAAAGCATTTGAGATTTTATAGGTTTGCTGCCAGTAGCCATTAAAGTGTCTGAAATGGGGACACTTTTTTCAAATTATCACAAAATCTTCTATACTTCATGTTTTTAGCTAAATTTTTTTCTGCATGCCAACAAAAATACAAGGATCACCTCTACCAAATTTGGGGGCAGAACTCTTCCTAAAAAAATTTTAAAAAATCCCAAACCGCAAAAAGTTTCCAAAATCGTGAAAAATAGAAAACGGGTCGTCTTGCCATGAAACTTCACATGAAGGCTTAGGGGACCATTGTATGAATTTACAAGCCATAAAAATGGCATTGTCATGGTAGAAATATGAAGATGTGCTTAAACCCTCCTACCACCCGTTCGATCCCCTGCCTCTCTGGTCGGCTGAGCGCCCGCACGCTCGTTTGGTGGGTTGACTTAGGCATACGGAGTTCATCCCCAGTCTAAGCATACAGAGTTCATTCATCATCGAAGATCAAACTAGATCGAGGGTTGTGACAGCAGGATCGGCAACACGCAGGGGGGATCGGGCCGATCCCTGGCTTGCACATTCTGCCTCTCCGGCTGGTTGAGCGCCCGCATGCCCGTTTCATGGGTTGGCTTAGGCATAGGGAGTTTATTCCATGTCTAAGCCCCAGCCAAATCAAGGGTTGTGGCAGCAGGACCGACAGCACGCAGAAGGGGACCGAGCCGATCCCCAACTTTCGCATTAGGCCTCTTCGGTCGGCTTGGCCCCCGCACGCTCGTTTCGTGGGTTGACTTATGCATACGCAGTTCATTCCCAGTCTAAGATTGGACCAGATCGAGGGTTACGATAGTAGGATCGACAGCACGTAGGGGGGATCGGGTCGATCCCCAGCTTGCGCATTCTTCCTCTTCGGCCGGCTGAGTGCCCGCACACTCGTTTCGTGGGTTGGCTTAGGCATACGGAGTTCATTCCCAGTCTAAGATTTTGGGCCACGGTGCACATGCTAGGCTCGGGCATGTGCTGGTGCCGCATTTTTTTCACCTGGGGTGCCATCGTCGAGCATCACCGGAGAGCCTAACCGATGGCATTGGTTGTTCCGGCGATTGGGGGGCCGGAGGGGTTGTGCGCACATGATGTGCGATGGGTGCTAGTACTTGGCCCTTATATTGGCCCCCTATCCCTCATCAAACCTCGAGAACTCACACCCCCTTAAAGAGCATTTGAGATTTTATAGGTTTGCTGGCAGTAGCCATTAAAGTGTCTGAAATAGAAAATGGGTCGTCTTGCCACGAAACTTCACATGAAGGCTTAGGGGACCATTGTATGAATTTATACACCATAAAAATGGCATTGGCATGGCAAAAATATGAAGATGTGCTTGAACCCACCTACCACTCGTTCGATCCCCGGTGTCATGAGCCACCCTTGTATAGGGCCATGACCGGGACTTAGGTTGCCATGAGCCACCCATGTATAGGGCCATGGTCGGGTAGATCCCTTGTGCTAGGAAAAGTGTCCCCATTTCAAACAATGTAACGGTTACTGGTAGCATAGCTCTAAAAGTTCTAAGGCTCTTTAGGGGGGAGCCGGCAGCGTAGTGTTGGGCTGTCTCACCGGGTGCTATACGAGCTTAGGCCACCCACCAAGGGCTGCCCCCTGGCCCTGGTGATGGTGGGAGGTCCCGATGTATGATTCCCATTTATAATATAATTCACCCCGATTGAATGCCCGATTGTTGCCTCGATGTGTTTCTTTCTTTCTCGATGTGAATGTGCCTTGTTGTGTGTATGCTTGAGATTGACCTCGATATATTGTGCCTTATTGTGAATGCTTGAGACTAACCATGGTTTATGGTTATTTGTTCAGATCTCGATCTATTGAAGGCTGACTTGGGTGGAAGCGTCCAGTCAAGTGCCACACGGGCTAGTGCTTGTTGAGAGAAAAGCTTAGTCCGTGAAACGTGGTATCAGAGCACGGTTGAAAAGTGCTAGAGAAATGGATGAGATGGCCACAAGTGGTGGACCGGATCATCAGCAGAGAATTGAGGAACTCGAGGCCACGGTGGCCGCAATGAAAACTCATATGGTGACAAAAGATCGAGTGAGGGAGATCGAGACAACCCAGTGGGAGTTGTTCGATACTCTCCACAATGTGAGCGAAAAGGCTAGAGATGCCTTGAACATTCTCCAAAAGGAGTTTGAGGAGCTCAGGGCCCAGGTGAGCATCTTACAAATGGCTGTGGCCAGATCGGGTTCAAGCTCGATGGACAGGGGACAAAGGCCTAAGGTGCCGGAGCCTCGATGTTATGAGGGGGCAAGGGATGCTAAGGAACTTGAGAATTTCTTATTTGACATGGAACAATACTTTCGAGCTGTACACACAAGTTCAGAGGAAGACAAGGTGACAATGGCATCGATGTACCTCGTAGGGGATGCCAAGTTATGGTGGCGCTCCAAGTTTGTCGATGACGAGTGCCTGATTAAGACTTCGACAGATCTGAAGCGAGAACTGAAAAACCAATTTTTTTCAGAGAATGTGGAGTATATGGCTCGAAGGAGACTTCGAGAGTTGGTGCAAACCGAAACGGTGCGAGAGTTCGTAAGGAACTTTTCTACCCTGATGTTGGATATTCGGGACATGTCCGAAAAGGACAAGATGTTCTATTTTCTTGAGGGCCTCAAGCCGTGGGCGAGGACAGAGCTACAAAGGTAGAAAGTGCAAGATGTGGCCACGGCCATGGCTGCAGCGGAACGTCTTCATGATTACAATGATGGCTCCTTAAAATGAAAAAATCCTCCATCAACTGGCAATAGCTTTAACCTTGGGAGTGGGGGAAAGATAACTAGGTTGGACCGACCCTTCAGTGGGGGATCAGACAGGAGGTCCTTTGGGTGAGATAGCGCCCAGCCTAAGACAAACAACACAGGGATTTTCAAGCCTAGGCAACCGCTAGCTTGCTTTCTTTGCAAGGGGTCGCATCGAGTGGCTGAATGCCCGCACCGAGGAGCCCTTAATGCCTTAAGGACCTCATCCCAAGAGTCTGCAAAAGTGCCAGAGAGCGTTGAAGAAGCTGAAGAGGAGCCAGCCAGGATGGGCTCAATAAGGTTCCTCAGTGCCCTCCGCACCCAATTGAACACTATAAAGAAAGAGCAAAGTAGAGGCTTGATGTACGTGAACTTGACGATCAATGGGAAAGCCACCAAGGCCATGGTGGATACGGGTGCAACCGACACTTTCATCACACCGGAAGAAGCAAAAAGGTGTGGTCTTCAGATTAGTAAAGACTGTGGGCGAATGAAGGCGGTCAATTCACCAGCCTTTGCGATCAGTGGAAGCTCGAAAAGTGTGACAACCTGAATGGGGCCATGGAAAGGGAAGGTAGACTTCACAGTCTCCCCTATGGATGACTTTGATGTCATTCTCAGATTGGACTTCATGACGTTGGCTCAGGTGATCCCTATCCTCGTTGCTAGCTACTTGTTGTTCTTAGGAGAACACCCATGTGTGGTGCCAGCCAATATCTTGCCAAAGAGTGGGAAGAAAATGATTTCGGCTTTGCAATTCAAGAAAGGGGTAAAGAGAGGGGAACCCTCTTTTATAGCCATGCCGATCTACAAAGAAGGGTCAGAAGTAGAACCAATACCTGATGGCGTGAAGAAAGTGTTGGAAGAATTCAGAGAGGTGATGCCAGAGATGTTGCCCAAGGTTCTACCCCCTCAACGAGCAGTGGACCACGAAATTGAGCTCCTCCCAAGAGCAAAACCCCCTGCTAGGGCTCCCTATCGCATGGCCCCACCAGAGTTGGCCAAGCTGAGAAAATAGTTAGATGAGCTTCTACGAGCCAGGTTCATCCGACCATCAAAGGCTCCCTTCGGAGCGCCAGTGCTATTCCAGAAGAAGCATGATGGGAGTTTGCACTTATGTGTTGACTACAGGGCCCTGAACAAAGTCACCGTAAGAAAAAAATATCCTATCCCGCTTATAGCTGACTTATTTGATCAATTGAGCCGGGCTAAGTACTTCTCCAAACTGGACCTGAGATCTGGATACCATCAGGTCAGAATCGTTGAGGGAGATGAGCCAAAGACCACTTGTGTAACACGATATGGCGCATTTGAATTTCTTGTTATGCCCTTTGGACTAACCAATGCTCCTGCCACATTTTGTACATTGATGAATCAGGTGTTCCACGACTACCTTGACAAATTTGTAGTCATTTATTTAGACGATATAGTGGTGTACAGCTCCACCTTGGAAGAACATCAAGAACACCTACGTCGGGTTTTTGAAAGGCTGCAGGACCACCGGTTATATGTAAAAAGGGAGAAATGCGCATTTGCTCAGACCCAAATCCACTTCCTCGATCACATTGTCGAACGTGGCCACATTCGAATGGACATGGAAAAGGTTAGGGCCATTAAGGAGTGGACTACACCAAAGAATGTTAGTGAACTCCAGCTCATTTTTAGGACTAGCCAACTATTATAGAAGGTTTGTGGAAGGGTACTCTCACAAGACCACGGCCCTCATAGAGTTATTGAAGAAGGAGCATAAATGGTGTTGGACCAACGAGTGCCAAGAGGCCTTTGAGAGATTGAAAGATGCTATTATGAAAGATCCCGTCTTAGCTCTCCCCGATATTGAAAAGCCTTTTGAAGTTCAGACGGATGCATCAGATTTTGCTATTGGAGGTGTGCTTTTACAACAACATCACCCGATAGCATTTGAAAGTAGGAAGCTAAGCAAAGCGGAGAGGAAATATACGGCTCAAGAAAAAGAGCTCCTGGCGGTGGTTCATTGCTTGAGGGCTTGGCGACATTACTTGTTGGGTTCACACTTTGTCGTGAAGACGAACAACGCAGTCGTTAGCCACTTTCTCACCCAACCAAGGCTTACGGCGAAACAAGCTAGGTGGCAGGAATTTTTAGTGGAGTTCGACTTTCACCTTGAGCATACTGCTAGAAAGACCAATCAAGTGGCGGATGCATTGAGCAGGCGACCAGAGTTGGCGGCCCTCAGAAGAATGGCCCCAATGGCAACTAGTAGAGCCACTGCGGACATTCATAAGTTGATTGGAGATCATCTAGGGAAGGACCCACAAGCCTGTGGCATCTTGAAACTAGTGGAAGAAGGGAAATCCAAATACTTCTGGCAAGAAAATGGTGTCTTATGGACCAAGGGGCCTCGAGTGTTTGTGCCGAGAGTAGGAGGGCTGAGACAGATGCTGATGAGGGAATGCCATGACACCCCATGGGTGGGACACCCAGGCTGGCAACACACTTTAGCGTTATTGAAACAAGGATACTATTGGCCCCACATGTGACAAGATGTGATGGACTACACGAAGACTTGCCTCATTTGCCAACAAGACAAAGTCAAAAAAAAGAAACCTGTGGGCATGCTGGAACCATTACCGGTACCCACCAAACCGTGGGAAAGCATCTCCCTCGATTTCATTTCGAGCCTACCCAAGGTTGGGGATCTTGGAACTATCTTGGTGGTAATTGATCGGTTCTCCAAGTATGCCACATTCATCCCCGCTCACAAGTATTGTACAGCAGAAGACACAGCTCGACTATTGTTCAAACATGTGGTCAAATATTGGGGCCTCCCTCAAAACATCGTCAGTGATAGAGATCCGAGATTCACGGGGTCTTTTTGGAGGGAACTTTTCAAGATTTTGGGGTCCTAACTCAACATCTCTTCGAGCTACCATCCTCAGACCGATGGCCAAACGGAACGTTTCAATGGATTGTTGGAGGAATATTTGAGGCACTTTGTCCAAGCCAACCAAAAGGACTGGCCTTCATTGTTGGACGTTGCTCAACTCTGTTTCAATTCCAACAAGAGCTCTTCCACTAACAAGAGCCCATTTGAGGTGGTCACTGGACAACTACCAAGGCTACCCCACACTTCCTTGGAACAATATGGAGGAAAGAATTCGAGAGCTTTCAACTTCAGCAAGGAGTGGAAACAAAACACAGAGATTGCATAAGTTTACCTAGAGAAGGCATCAAAGCGAATGAAGAAATGGGCAGACAAGAATCGCAGAGCTCAGCAATTCCAAGTTGGCGATTTGGTTCTGGTCCGACTAGTTCTAGAACAAACTAGGTTCTTAAGAAAGAGAGATCGTAGACTGGTGCGCAAATATGAAGGTCCAGTAAGGGTCATTTCCAAGGTGGGGAACGCTTCTTACAAAATCGACCCACCAAAGTGGATGAAAGTGCACCCAGTATTTCATGTAAGCAGCCTGAAGCCTTTCCATGTAGATCCTACAGATATTAGCCGAAGGGAGCCAACCAGAGCCGCCATCACCATGAAGCCACCCTCAGAGCGTCGAGTCGAAGAGATTTTAGCCGATAGGGAGACCAAGATATCTCGAAGACTAGTTCAGGAATACTTGGTGAAGTGGGAGGGCTTAGGACTAGAAGAAACCAGCTGGGAGAGAGAACACGACCTCCAGAGATTTCAAAGGAAGATTGAAGAATTTCAAGCTAGCAAGTCGATGAGGACGTCGATAGAATAGGTGGGGGAGGATGTCATGAGCCACCCTTGTATAGGGCCATGATCGGGACTTAGGTTGCCATGAGCCACCCATGTATAGGGCCATGGTCAGGTAGATCCCTTGTGCTAGGAAAAGTGTCCCCATTTCAAACATTGTAATGGTTACTGGTAGCATAGCTCTAAAAGTTCTAAGGCTCTTTAGGGGGGGTGAGTCGACAGCATAGTGTTGGGCTGTCTCACTGGGTGCTATGCGAGCTTAGGCCACCCACCAAGGGCTGCCCCCTGGCCCTGGTGATGGTGGGAGGTCTCGATGTATGATTCCCGTTTATAATATAATTCACCCCGATTGAATGCCCGATTGTTGCCTCGATGTGTTTCTTTCTTTCTCGATGTGAATGTGCCTTGTTGTGTGTATGCTTGAGATTGACCTCGATATATTGTGCCTTATTGTGAATGCTTGAGACTAACCATGGTTTATGGTTATTTGTTCGATCTCGATCTATTGAAGGCTGACTTGGGTGGAAGCGTCCATTCAAGTGCCACACGGGCTAGTGCTTGTTGAGAGAAAAGCTTAGTCCGTGAAACCCGGCTTGCGCATCTTGCCTCTCTGGTCGACTGAGCGCCCACACGCTCGTTTCATGGGTTGACTTAGGCATATGGAGTTCATCCCCAGTCTAAGCATACGGAGTTCATTCCCAGTCTAAGATCAGACTGGACCGAGGGCTGCGGTATCAGGATCGGTAGCACGCAGGGGGGACCGAGCTGATCCCCGGCTTGCACATTCTGCCTCTTCGACCGACTGAGCATGCGCACGCCTATTTCGTGGGTTGGCTTAGGCATAGTGAGTTCATTCCACGTCTGAGCCCCAGCTGGACCGACGGTTGTGGCAGCGAGACTGGCAGCATGCAGAGGGGGATCGGGCCGATCCTTGGCTTACGTATTATGCCTCTCTGGTCGGCTCAGCGCCCGCACGTTTGTTTCATGGGTTGACTTATGCATACGGAGTTCATTCCTGGTCAGCTATGATGCTATAGACCTCCTTCTCATATGAGGCCCTTGCTCTCAATGGCGCACACTTTGACTCTGGCCGTCCTGGATCTCCCTCATCCTCATGGAACGGCTTGAGCATGCTCACATGGAACATAGGGTGTACCCTCAACTTGGGTGGCATATCTAGCTTGCAGACAACCTTGACTACCCTCTTGAATACTCGAAAAGGTCCCTCATACCTTCGGACCAGGCCTTTGTGCAGCCCCGTATGGTGCACAATGGGATGCAGCTTCACCAACACCAAGTCTCCAACCTAGAACTGCACGTCCCGCCTATTCTGGTCTGCCCACTTCTTCGACCTCTTGGTCGCCTTGTGTAGACCAACTCTGGCCAAGTCAGTTTGCTCCTGCCATGCCTTGGCAAACTTGTATGCTACTTGATTCAACCCTGTATAACCTACAACAATTGAACCGGGTGTTAGTGGTTTTTACCCTGTCAGAACCTCAAATGGGCTCTGGTTCGTTGCCTCACTCCTTTGCAAGTTGTAGGAAAACTATGCAATATCTAGTAACTTTGGCCAGTCCCTTTGTGTGGCACTCACATAGTGCCTGAAGTAGACCTCCAATAGTCCATTCACTCATTCTGTCTGCCTATCGATCTGCGAATGCAAGCTGGTGGAAAAGTTCAAGTCTGACCCCAACAGCTTGAACAACTCAATCCAGAACCTACCCGTGAAACGTCCGTCCCGATCACTAACAATGGTCCTCAGCACTCCCCAGTACTTAACCATGTTCTTTAGGAACAATCAAGCTGCCTCTTTGGCTGGGCACTCCTTGGTTGCTGGAATGAAGATTCCATACTTGGAAAACCTGTCCACCACTACCATGATGCTTCCAAACCCTTCTGCTTTGGGTAGACCAACTATAAAGTCTAGAGAAACAATCTCCCATGGTCACTCTGGCACTGGCAATGGCTCTAAGAGATCGCCTGGTTTCTTGAGCTCCACCTTGACCTGTTGGCACACAAGACAAGTCTTCACATAGGCCTCCACATCATCCCTCATGTGCGGCCAGTAGTACCGATCCTCAATCAACGCCAAGGTACGACTCACTCCGGGGTGTCCAGCCCACCTTGAATCATGGCATTCTTGGAAAACTTCCTTGCATAGCTTCCCGTGCTGCGGCACAAATAGTCTACTACCCCTGGTGTACAGCAAGCCATCCTGCAACCAAAACTGCCTAGTCTTACCTTGCTGGGCATACTCCATCAAAGCCTTGGCTGTAAGATCATGCGTAAGTCCCTTCTTGATGTACGGCACCAATGACCCCTCTGGTTGGCTAATGGCAGCAAGGTTAGCCTTCCTGCTCAAGGTGTCTGCCACTAGGTTCACCCGCCTCGGCTTGTACTCCATCTGGAAATCAAATTTTGTACAAAAATCTTACCATCTCGCCTGCTTGGGGGATAGCTTCTTCTACGTCTGGAAGTAGCTGGTCACCACATTGTCCGTCCTAACCATGAACCTCGACCCTAACAGGTAATGGCACCAAGTGTGCAAGCAGTGCACCACTGCAGTCATCTCCTTTTCTTGGACCGTGTACTTGCGCTTAGTCTCGTTCAACTTCTTACTCTCGAACGCGACTGGACGTCCCTCTTGCATCAACACGCCCCTATGGCAAAGTCTGATGCATCCGTATGCACCTCATACGGCTTGACATGGTCTGGCAAGGCCAAGACTAGCTCCTCGATCACAACCCACTTCAACCTATCAAAGGCTTCCTGGCACCCTGCGCTCCACTCCCATACTTTCCCTTTCTTTAGCAAGTCAGTCAATGGCGTGGCTATTGCTGAGTGACCTTTGATGAAGTGCCTGTAGTAGTTGACCAGCCCAAGGAACGATCTCAACTCAGAGACCATGGCTGGTGGTTGCCACTGCAGGATGGCATGTATCTTGCCTTCATCCATGCGTATCCTGCCACCTCCCACTATGTGGCCAAGGAACGGGATCTCCTGCTGGGTGAATGAGCATTTCTCCCTCTTGACAAACAGCTTGTGCGCCCGTAACACCTCGAACACGTAACACCTCGAACACCTGTCTCTAGTGGTCTACATGCTCTCCCAAAGTCTGGCTGTAGATCACAATGTCATCCAAATAAACCACAACAAATCGATTAAGGAATGATTGAAGTACCTTGTTCATAAGGGTGCAGAATGTTGCTGGGGCGTTCGTGAGTCTGAAAGGCATCACCAAGAACTCATATGAACCATATCGATTGACACATGCTGTCTTTGGCTCATCTCCCTCCGTGATCCTGACTTGATAGTAGCCTGACCTCAAATCCAGCTTGGTGAACCACCTTGCACTCCCAAGTTGATCGAACAAGTCCGCAATGAGTTGAATAGGGTACTTGTTCTTGATGGTCAGCTTGTTCAAAGCTCGACAGTCTATGCACAGTCGCAACGACCCATCATGCTTGCGTTGAAATAGAATCGGTGCACCATAGGGTGCCTTCGATGGCCTGATGAAGCCAGCATCATCTAACTCTTTGAGCTGCTTCCTTAACTCCTCCAACTCTGGTGGAAACATTCGATAAGGGGCTCTACTAGTAGCTTGGCCTCAGACACCAGCTTGATCTTGTGGTCTACCTCCCTCTTAGGTGGTAGCTTTGCGGGCATCACATCACTAAAGGTCTTCAGCACCTTTAGCACCTCCAAGGGTGACTCGATCTCTTTCTCCCTTGGCTCATCATATTTTAGGGCTGCCAAGAAGGTGTCTTCTTGTCTGCTTACCACCTTGGCAAATTGGATGGCTGACACCACCAGCGACCCAACTCCAGACCCTCTCCTCAATGGCACTAGGCATTGGCACCGTGCATCCAAGATGCAAACACAATTGGTAAAAGGCACAAGGAGGGCATTAATCTGAACAAGGAAATCCAACCCAATCACAAACTCATAGTCGTCAAAGGGTATTACCTCAATGGTCTCCTTGCCTTTCCAGTCTCCAAGCTGTAACTCCACTCCCCGTGCTACTCCAATGGCTGGAACTTCATTGGAGTTCACCGTTTTGATGGTACCAGTCCCTTTCTGCACCTTTAGTCTGAGCTTCCGGGCTCTATCACCTGAAATAAAAAGATGTGAGGCACCTGTGTCCACCAGTGCGCTCACCTTCTGACCCGCAACCATCAGATCCGCAAACATCAAGCCCTTTGGCTTGTGGTTCCCTTTACTCTAGACAGCATTGAGCACCAATGACCCAAGCTTTGCAGCCTCTGACTCTGGCTCCTCGTCAGACTCTTTGTCTACAGCATCCAACTTGCCCTTTTGTGGGCAATTGCGTGCTACGTGGCTCCCTCCACATAGGTAGCATGCTAGTGGCTCTCGGTCCCTCTTTGCTTTCCACTTGCCTGCTGGTGGCTTCATCTCGCCATCCTCAGTTGAACGGTCTCGATCTCCATCCTTGGACTCCCGATCATGATCCTTCCCCTTGGACTACTTCTTTCAATCCCTATCATCCCTACCCTTACCCTTGGACTTGGTAGACTCGTACTTGTTCAGAGGCTTGAACTCTATCAAGGCCTCGACAGTAGTCATGGCTTTAGCCAAGTCATGAACTCCTCTCTTTTGTAGCTCATGCTTCACCCACGGCTTCAACCCATCCATGAAAGCAAATAAGGCATCCTTCTCACCTAGATTTGAGATCTGTAGCATCAGTTCAGAGAATTTCTGGACATACTCCCTTATGTCCCCTTGCTGGTTCAGCCTGCGTAGCTTTGCCCGTGCCTCATCATCGGCATACTCTGGGTAAAATTATTCTTTGAACTCCTTTTGGAACTCTGCCCAGGTTCCAATCTTAGCGCTCCCATGCCTGACATCATCACACCTGTGCCTCTACCACAATAAGGTTACATCAGTGAGATACATAGTAGCGGTGCTTACCTTTATCACCTCGTCTTGCATGCCCATGGCCTAGAAGTACTGCTCCATACCCCAAAGGTAGTTATCTACTTCCTTGGCTACCCTAGTCCCCTTGAACTCCTTAGGCTTGGGGACATCCAATCTGGACTTGGACACTCCAGCAAACATGCCATTCCCATTGGCAGTCTTGCAAGCAACGAGCTCACTGGTAAGCTCCTCCATCCACTGGCGCATTACCTCCATGCCATCGCCCAAGGTCAGCATTTCAGCCTCCAAGGTCTGATTCTTTTGGGTGAACACATCCAAGCCTTTGTTGAGAGTAGCTTGCAGCTCACTTTGGATCTCTTCCCTCATGGAGTCTAGTGATGCAATGTGAGTCTCTACCCCCTCAAGCTTCTCCCCCATGTCGTCCATGGTCACCTCTACCTTGGCCAACCTACCGTCCATGGTAGACCAGATATATCTAGAACTGGCTTTCCTCCCTCTTCCATGCCCATGCTCCTGGGCCTCTGGTTGTTGGTTAGCAGTGTCACTTTAGGATGCCATCTCCTCTAACCTGCACAACACAAACACGCAGAATCGAGCTTGCTCTGATACCAACTGTCATGAGCTCCGACCTTAGACTCAGAAATCGTACGGCCTTAGGCTTGGAATCTCCTCTTTTATGCCTAAGTCAGCCTAAAACACAAGTGTACAGACACTAGAACAACAGGAAGGGCTGATTACCCAAGTTAAAGAGAAACAGGATAAGAAGGCAAATTTCTGGAAATGCTCTTGTATTCACTGAAACAAAAGTGTTTGAGGGTGTACAAATGAGGGATGAGCAGCCCTCTATTTATAGTTGAGGCTCCAGCTTACACTTAATGGCAATATCCCTAGAATAAATGCTAAAATCATGGGATTATATAGATTACAATCAATTAGGATGCTAACTCCTGATTTTCAGGGTCAACCGAATCTGCCAGGATGCTACCGCTGATCCTGCCTGCTTCCAGAATCTTCCCTTGTGTGTCCAGCACCTTGGGCCCTTTTGGATGTGGTGCGGGCAGCTTGTATGCCAGGCCTTGGTCTCATGGGCTGGCCTGAAAGTTGGGCGGGCATTCTAAACTCGCTTGCTAGGCTTTGTGCACAGATACCCGCCAGCACACCTGGTCTGAGGGCGTTCTAAACTCGCTTGCTAGGCTTTGTGCGCAGATACCCGCCAGCACACCTGGTCTGCGGGCCTCAACCTTTGGCTCGCCAGCTAGTGCGCCTGATGTGCCTGGCGTGCCCCTCCCAGGGCGTGACACTTGGACCTTCTTTTGGCCTTTTATACCTCATCAAACCTCGACAAATCACACCCCCTTAAAGAGCATTTGAGATTTTATAGGTTTGCTGCCAATAGCCATTAAAGTGTCTAAAATGGGGACACTTTTTTCAAACGGTCACAAAATCTTCTCCACTTTGATTTTTTAGCTGAATTTTTTTGTGCATGCCAACAAAAATACAAGGATCACCTCTACCAAATTTGCGGACAAAACTCTTTCTAAAACGATTTTAAAAAATCCCGAACCGTAAAATGTTGCAAAAATAGAAAACGAGTCGTCTTGCCACGAAACTTCACATGAAGGCCTAGGGGACCATTGTATGAATTTACAAGCCATAAAAATGGCATTGGCATGGCAGAAATATGAAGATGTGCTTGAACCCACCTACCACCCGTTCGATTCCCGGCTTGTGCATCCTGCCTTTCTGGCTGGCTGAGCGTCCGCACGCTCGTTTTGTGGGTTGACTTAGGCATATGGAGTTCATCTCCAGTCTAAGCATACGGAGTTCATTCCCAGTCTAAGATCGGATCGGACTGAGGGTTGTGGCAGCAGGATCGGCAGCATGCAGGGGTGACCGAGCCAATCCCCGGCTTGCGCATTCTGCCTCTCCGACCGGCTGAACGCTCGCACGCCCGTTTCATGGGTTGGCTTAGGCATAGGGAGTTCATTTCATGTCTAAGCCCCAGCCGGACCGAGGGTTGTGGTAGCGGGACCGACAGCACGCAGAGGGGGATCGGGCCAATCCCCAGCTTATGCATTATGCCTCTCCGATCGGCTCAGTGCCCGCACGCTCGTTTCGTGGGTTGACTTAGGCATACGGAGTTCATTCCCAGTCTAAGATCGGATCGGACTGAGGGTTGTGGTAACAGGATCGACAGCACGCAGGGGGGACCGGACCGATCCCCAGCTTGCGCATTCTGCCTCTCTGATTGGCCGAGCGCCTGCACGCTCGTGTCGTGGGTTGGCTTAGGCATATGGAGTTCATTCCATGTCTAAGCATACGGAGTTCATTCCCAGTCTATGATCGGACCGGATCGAGGGTTGCGGCAGCAGGATCGGCAGCACGTAATGGGGGACCAAGCTGATCCTCGGCTTGCGTATTCTGCCTCTCCGATCGGCTAAACGCCTGCACGCTCGTTTCGTGGGTTGGCTTAGGCATACAGAGTTCATTCCATGTCTAAGCCCCAATCGGACTGAGGGTTATGGTAGCAGGACCGACAACGGGATCAGTAACACACAGAGGGGGATAGGGCTGATCCCCGGCTTGTGCATTATGCTTCTCCGGCTGGCCTTTCTGGCCGGCTGAACGCTCGCACCCTCGTTTCGTGTGTTGACTTAGGCATACGAAGTTCATCCACAATCTAAGCATACAGAGTTCATTCCCAGTCTAAGATCGGATCAGATCAAGGGTTACGAAAGAAAGATCGGCAGCATGCTAGGCTTTGCTCATAGATACCTGCCAGCACGCCTGGTTTGCGGGCCTTAACCTCTGGCTTACCTGCTGGTGCGCCTGATGTGCCTGGCGCACCCCTCCCAGGGCATGACACTCGGCCCTTATATTGGCCCCCTATCCCCTATCAAACCTCGAGAACTCACACCCCCTTAAAGAGCATTTGAGATTTTATAGGTTTGCTGCCAGTAGCCATTAAAGTGTCTGAAATGGGGGCACTTTTTTCAAAAGGTCACAAAATCTTCTCCACTTTGAGTTTTTAGCTGAATTTTTTTGTGCATGCCAATAAAAATACAAGGATCGCCTCTACCAAATTTGCGGACAAAACTCTTTCTAAAAAAATTTTAAAAAATCCCAAACCGTAAAAAGTTTCAAAAATCATGAAAAATAGAAAATGGGTAGTCTTGCCACGAAACTTCACAGGAAGGCTTAGGGGGACCATTGTATGAATTTACAAGCCATAAAAATAGCATTGGCAATGCAGAAATATGAAGATGTGCTTGAACCCACCCACCCACCACCCGTTTGATCCCCGGCTTGCGCATCCTGCCTCTCTGGTAGCTGAGCGCCCGCTCGCTCATTTCGTGGGTTGACTTAGGCATACGGAGTTCATCCCCAGTGTAAGCATACGGAGTTCATTCCCAGTCTAAGATCAGACCGGACCGAGGGTTGTGGCAGTAGGATCGACAGCACATAGGGGGGACGAGACTGTTCCTCGACTTGCGCATTCTGCCTCTCCGACCGGTTGAGCGCCCGCACACCTGTTTCGTGGGTTGGCTTAGGCATAGGGAGTTCATTCCATGTCTAAGCCCCAGCCAGACTGAGGGTTGTGGCAGCGAGACCGGCAGCACACAGAGGGGGATCGGGTAGATCCCTGGCTTGCACATTATCCCTCTCCGGTTGGCTCAGCGCCCACACGCTCGTTTCGTGGGTTAACTTAGGCATACGAAGTTCATTCCCCAGTCAAAGATTGAACCGGACCGAGGGTTACGGTAGCAGGATCGACAGCATGTAGGGAGGGTCAGGTCGATCCCCGACTTGCACATTCTACCTCTCCAGCCGACTGAGCGCCCGCACGCTTGTTTCGTGGGTTGGCTTAGGCATATGGAGTTCATTCCATGTGTAAGCATACGGACTTCATTCTCAGTAAAAGATTGACCTGGATCGAGGGTTGTGACAGCAGGACCAGCAGTAGGATCGGTAGCACGCAGGGGGGGACCAAACAGATCCTCGGCATACGCATTCTACCTCTCCGATCGATTGAGTGCCCGCACACTCATTTCATGGGTTGGCTTAGGCATACGGAGTTCATTCCATGTCTAAGCCCTAGCTGTACCGAGGGTTCTAGCAGCAGGACCGACAGCGGGATCGACAACACGCAGAGAGGGATTGGGCTGATCCCCGGCTTATGCATTATGCCTCTCTAGTCGGCCTCTCCGATTGGCTGAGCGCCTGCACGCTCGTTTCATGGGTTGACTTAGGCATACGGAGTTCATCCCCAGTCTAAGCATATGGAGTTCATTCCCAGTCTAAGATCAGATCGGACCGAGGGTTGCGACAGCAGGATCGGTAGCACGCAGGGGGGACCGGGCTGATCCTCGGCTTGCGTATTCTGCCTCTTCGGTCGGTTGAGCGCCCGCACGCCCGTTTCATGGGTTGGCTTAGGCATAGGGAGTTCATTCCATGTCTAAGCCCTAGCCGGACCGAGGGTTGTGGCAACGGGACCGGTAGCACATAGAGGGTGACCGGGCTGATCCCCGGCTTGCGCGTTATGCCTCTTCGGCCAGCTCAGTGCCCGCACACTCGTTTCGTGGGTTGACTTATGCATACAGAGTTCATTCCCAGTCTAAGAACAGACCGGATTGAAGGTTGTAGCAGCAGGATCGATAGCACGTAGGGGGGACCGGGTCGATCCCCAGCTTGCGCATTCTGCCTCTCCGGTCGACTGAGCGCTCGCACGCTCGTTTCATGGGTTGGCTTAGGATACGGAGTTCATTCCATGTCTAAGCACACGGTGTTCATTCCTAGTCTAACATTTTGAGCCACGGTGCACATGCTGGCTCGGGCATGTGCTGGTGTAGCATTTATTTTGCCCGGGGCACCGTCGTCGGAGCATCGTCGGAGAGCTTAACTGGTGGCATTGGGGGTTCTGACGATTGGGGGGGCCGAGGGATGTGCGCACATGATGTGCGATAGCTGCCAGTACTTGGCCCTTATATTGGCCCCCTATCCCTCATCAAACCTCGAGAACTCACACCCCCTTAAAGAGCATTTGAGATTGTATAGGTTTGCTGCCAGTAGCCATTAAAGTGTCTAAAATGGGGACACTTTTTTCAAACAGTCACAAAATCTTCTCCACTTCGAGTTTTTAGCTGAAATTTTTTGTGCATGCTAACAAAAATACAAGTATCACCTCTACCAAATTTGGGGACAAAAATCTTTCTAATAAAATTTTAAAAAATCTTAAACCGTAAAAAGTTTCAAAAATCATGAAAAATAGAAAACGGGTCATCTTGCCACGAAACTTCACATGAAGGCTTAGGGGACCATTGTATGAATTTACAAGCCATAAAAATGGCATTGGCATGGCAGAAATATGAAGATGTGCGTGAACACACCTACCACCCGTTCGATCCCCGGCTTGCGCATCCTGCCTCTCTGGTTGACTGAGCACCCGCACGCTCATTTCGTGGGTTGACTTAGGCATACAAAGTTCATCCACAGTCTAAGCATACAAAGTTCATTCTTAGTCTAAGATCAGATCAGACCAAGGGTTGCAGCAGCGGGATCGATAGCACGTAAGGGGGATCGGGCCAATCCTCGACTTACGCATTCTGCCTCTCCGTCGGTTGAGATCCCGTACACCCGTTTCATGGGTTGGATTAGGCATAGGGTGTTCATTCCATGTCTAAGCTCTGGCCGGACCGAAGTCTGGGGTAGCGGGACTGGCAGCACGAAGAGGTGGATCGGGTCGATCCCCGGCTTGCACATTATGCCTCTCCGATCGGCTCAGCACCCGTACGCTCATTTCGTGGGTTGACTTAGGCATACGGAGTTCATTCCCAGTCTAAGATCGGACCGAACCAAGGGTTGCACAATAGGATCAACAGCATGTAGGGGGGACCAGGCCGATCCCCGGCTTGTGCATTCTGCCTCTCCAGCCGATTGACCGCCCGCACGCTTGTTTCATGGGTTGGCTTAGGCATACGGAGTTTATTCCATGTCTAAGCATATGGAGTTCATTCCCAGTCTAAGATCGAATTGGATCGAGGGTTGTGACAGCAGGACCTGTAGCAGGATCGACAGCATGCAGGGGGGATCGGGTCGATCCCCGGCTTGTGCATTCTGCCTCTCCAGCCGGCTGAGCACCCGTATGCCCATTTCGTGGGTTGGCTTAGGCATAGGGAGTTCATTCCACGTCTAAGCCCCAGTTGGACCGAGGGATGTGGTAGCGGGACCAGCAGCACGTAGAGGGGGATTGGGTCGATCCCTGGCTTGCGCATTATGCCTCTTCGGTCGACTCAGCGCCTGCACGCTCATTTCGTGGGTTAACTTACGCATACGTAGTTCATTCCTAGTCTAAGATTGGACCAGACTGAGGGTTACATTAGCAGGATTGACAGCACGCAGGGGGGATCGGGCCAATCCCCGACTTGCGCATTCTGCCTCTCCGGCCGACTGAGTGCCCGCACGCTCGTTTCGTGAGTTGGCTTAGGCATACGGAGTTCATTCCATGTCTAAGAATACGGAGTTCATTCCCAGTCTAAGATTTTGAGCCACGGTGCACATGCTGGGCTCCGGCATGTGCTGGTGCCGCATTTTTTTCGCCTGAGGCACCATCGTCGGAGCATCGACGGAGAGCCTAACCGACGACATTGGGGGTTCCGACGATTGGGGGGACCGGGGGAGTGTGCGCACATGATGTGCGATGGGTGCTGGTACTTGGCCCTTATATTGGCTGCCTATCCCTCATCAAACCTCAAGAACTCACACCCCCTTAAAGAGCATTTGAGATTTTATAGGTTTGCTACCAGTAGCCATTAAAGTGTCAGAAATGGGGACATTTTTAGCTCTTCGAATTTTTAGCTGAATTTTTTTGTGCATCCCAACAAAAATACAAGGATCACCTCTACGAAATTTGGGGACAAAACTCTTTCTAAAAAAATTTTAACAAATCCCGAACCGTAAAAAGTTTCAAAAATCGTGAAAAATACAAAACGGGTCGTCTTGCCATGAAACTTCACATTAAGGCTTAGGGGACCATTGTATGAATTTACATGAAATAAAAATGGCATTGGAATGGCAGAAATATGAAGATGTGCTTGAACCCACCTACCACCCGTTTGATCCCCAGCTTGCGCATCCTGCCTCTCTGGTCGGCTGAGCGCCCGCACGCTCATTTCGTGGGTTAACTTAGGCATACGGAGATCATCCCCAGTCTAAGCATACAGAGTTCATTCCTAGTCTAAGATCGAACCGGACCGAGGGTTGCAGCAATAGGATCGACAGCACGCAGGAGGCACCGAGCTGATCCCCGGCTTGCGCATTCTGCCTCTTTGGCCGGCTGAGCACCTGCACACCCTTTTCATGGATTGGGAGTTCATTCCATGTCTAAGCCCCAGTTGGACTGAGGGTTGTGGCAGTAGGACCGACAGCACGCAGAGGGGGATCGGGCCGATCCCTGACTTGCGCATTATGCCTCTCTGACCGTCTCAGCGCTCGCACGCTCGTTTCATGGGTTGACTTAGGCATACGGAGTTCATTCCCAGTCTAAGATCAGACCGACCTATGGGTTGTGGCTACAGGATAAGCAGCACGTTGGAGGGATCGGGCTAGTCCTCGGCTTACGCATTCTGCCTCTCCGGCTGGTTGAGCGCCCGCACGCTTGTTTTGTGGGTTGGCTTAGGCATACGGAGTTCATTCCATGTCTAAGCATACGAAGTTCATTCGTAGTCTAAGATCAGACCGGATCGAGGGTTACGGCAACAGGATCGACAGCACGCAGGGGGGATCGGGCCGATCATCGGCTTGCGCATTCTCACTCTCCAACCGACTGAGCACCCGCACGCTCGTTTCATGGGTTGACTTAGGCTGGGTTGACTTAGGCATACGGAGTTCATTCCCAGTCTAAGATCAGACCGGACTGAGGGTTGCTACAGCAGGATCAACAGCACGTAGGGGGGATGGGGCCAGTCTTCGGCTTGCACATTCTACCTCTCCGATCGACTGAGCGCCCGCACGCTCGTTTCATGGGTTGGCTTAGGCATACAAAGTTTATTCCATGTCTAAGCATACGGAGTTCATTCCTAGTCTAAGATCAGACCAGACTGAGGGTTACGGCAGCAGGACCAATAGTAGGATCGACAGCACGTAGGGGGGATAGGGCCGATCTCCGGCTTGCTCATTCTGCCTCTTCGGCTGGCTGAGCGCCCACACGCTTGTTTCATGGGTTGACTTAGGCATACAGAGTCCATTCCATGTCTAAGCCCCAGCCGGGCTGAGGGTTGTGGCAGTAGGACCGGTAGCAGTATCGGTAGCATACAGAGGGGGATCGGGCCGATCTCTGGCTTACACATTATGCCTTTCCGACTAGCTGAGCCCCCGTACACTCGTTTCGTAGGTTGACTAGGCATACGGAGTTCATCCCCAGTCTAAGCATACGGAGTTCATTCCCAGTCTAAGATCAGACCGGACCAAGGGTTGCGGCAGCAAGATCGATAGCATGCAGAGGGGATCGAGCCGATCCCCGACTTGCACATTCTGCCTCTCCAGTCGGCTTAGCGCCCGTACGCTCGTTTCGTGGGTTGGCTTAGGCATACGGAGTTCATTCAATGTCTAAGCATATGGATTTCATTCCTAGTCTAAGATGTCTTGAATCCACCTACCACCCGTTCGATTCCCGGCTTGTGCATCCTGCCTTTCAGGTCGGCTGAGCGTCCGCATGCTCGTTTCGTGGGTTGACTTAGGCATATGGAGTTCATCCCCAGTCTAAGCATGCGGAGTTCATTCCCAGTCTAAGATCGGATCGGACCGAGGGTTGTGGCAGTAGGATCGACAGCACGTAGGGGGGACCGGGCCAATCCCTGGCTTGCGCATTCTACCTCTTCGACCGACTGAGCGCCCGCACGCTCGTTTCGTGGGTTGGCTTAGGCATAGCGAGTTCATTCCATGTCTAAGCCCCAGCCGAACTGAGGGTTGTGGCAGCGGGACCGGTAGCACGTAGAGGGGGACCGGGTCGATCCCCGACTTGCAAATTATGCCTCTCTGACCGGCTCAGCGCCCGCACGCTCGTGTCGTGGGTTGACTTAGGCATACGGAGTTCATTCCCAATCTAAGATCGGATCGAACCGAGGGTTGCGGCAGCAAGATCGATAGCACGCAAGCGGGGATCGGGTCGGTCCTCGACTTGTGCATTCTGCCTCTCCGGTCGGCTGAGCGCCCGCACGCTCATTTCGTTGGTTGAGTTAGGCATACGGAGTTCATTCCATGTCTAAGCATACAGAGTTCATTCCCAGTATAAGATCAGACCGGACCGAGGGTTGCGACAGTAGGACCAGCAGCAGGATCGACAGCACGTAGGGGGAGATCGGGCCGATCCCTGGCTTGCACACTCTGCCTCTCCGACCGGTTGAGCGCCCCCACGCTCATTTCGTGGGTTGGCTAAGGCATACGGAGTTCATTCATTGTCTAAGCCCCAGCCGGACCGAGGGTTGTGGTAGTAGGACCGGCAGTGGGATCAGCAGCACGTAGAGGGGGACCGCGCTGATCCCCGGCTTGCGCATTATGCCTCTCCCGTCTGCTGAGCACCCGCACGCTCATTTCGTGGGTTGACTTAGACATACGGAGTTCATCCACAGTCTAAGCATACGGAGTTCATTCCAAGTCTAAGATCGGTCCAGACCGAGGGTTGCGGCAGCAGGATTGGCAGCACGCAGGGGGGACCGGACAGATCCCTGGCTTGCGCATTCTGCCTCTCTGGCCGACTAAGTGCCCGCACGCCCGTTTCATGGGTTGGCTTAGGCATAGAGAGTTCATTCAATGTCTAAGCCCCAATCGAATCGAGGGTTGTGGCAACGGGATCAGCAGCACGCAGAGGGCAACCGGGTCGATCCTTGGCTTGCGCATTATGGCTCTTTGATCGGCTCAGCGTCCGCACGCTCGTTTCGTGGGTTGACTTTTGCATACGAAGTTCATTCCCAGTCTAAGATCGGACTGAATCGAGGTTGCGATAGCAGGATTGATAGCACGCAAGGGGGACCGGGGTGATCCCCGACTTGTGCATTTTGCCTCTTCGGTTGACTGAGCGCCCGTACGCTCGTTTTGTGGGTTGGCTTAGGCATACGGAGTTCATTCCATGTCTAAGCATACGAAGTTCAGTCCCAGTCTAAGATTTTGAGTCACGGTGCACATGTTGGGCTCGGGCATGTGCTGGTGCCACATTTTTTTCGCCTGGGGCACCATCACCGGAGAGCCTAATCGATGGCATTGGGGGTTCCGGAGATTGGGGGGTCAGGGGGTGTGCGCACATGATGTGCGATGGGTGCTGCTACTTGGCCTTATATTGGCCCCCTATCCCTCATCAAACCTCGAAAACTCACACCCCCTTAAAGAGCATTTGAGATTTTATAGGTTTGTTGCCAGTAGCCATTAAAGTGTCTGAAATGGGGACCATTGTATGAATTTACAAGCCATAAAAATGGCATTGGCATGACAGAAATATGAAGATGTGCTTGAACCCACCTACCACCCGTTCGATCCCCGGCTTGTGCATCCTGCCTCTCTGGTCGGCTGAGCACCCGCACACTCATTTCGTGGGTTGGCTTAGGCATACGGAGTTCATTCCATGTCTAAGCATACGGAGTTCATTCCCAATCTAAGGTCAGACCAAACTGAGGGTTACGGTAGCAGGACCAGCAGTAGGATCTGTAACACATAGCAGGGACCGGGCTGATCCCCGGCTTATGCATTCTACCTTTCTGACCAGCCTCTCCGATCGACTGAGCGCCCACACGCTCGTTTCATGGGTTGACTTAGCCATGCAGAGTTCATCCCCAGTCTAAGCATACAGAGTTCATTCCCAGTCTAAGATCGAACCGGACCGAGGGTTACAGTCGCAGTATCGACAGCATGCAGGGGGGACCAGTCAAAACCCCGACTTGCACATTCTGCCTCTCCAACCGACTGAGCGCCCGCATGCCCGTTTCATGGGTTGGCTTAGGCATAGGGAGTTCATTCCATGTCTAAGCCCCAGCCAAACCGAGGGTTGTGGCAGTGGGACCGGCAACACGCAGAGGGGGATCGAGCCGATGCCCGGCTTGCACATTCTGCCTCTCCGGTTGGCTGAGCGCCCGCACACTCATTTTATGGCTTGGCTTAGGCATACGGAGTTCATTCCATGTCTAAGAATACGGAGTTCATTCCCAGTCTAAGAGTTTGAGCCACGGTGCACACACTAGGCTCGGGCATGTGCTGGTGCCATTTTTTTTTCACCCAGAGCACTATCGCTGGATTGGGGGTTCTGATGATTGGGCGGGCCGGGGGGCTGTGCGGGCATGATATGCGATGGGTGCTGGTACTTGGCCCTTATATTGGCCCCCTATCCCTCATCAAACCTTGAGAACTCACACCCCCTAAAGAGCATTTCAAATTTTATAGGTTTGCTGCCAGTAACCATTAAAGTGTCTGAAATGGGGATACTTTTTTCAAACGGTCACAAAATCTTCTCCACTTCGAGTTTTTAGTTGAATTGTTTTGTGCATCCAACAAAAATACAAGGATCACCTTTACCAAATTTGGGGACAAAACTCTTTCTAAAAAAATTTTAAAAAATCTCGAACCGTAAAAAGTTTCAAAAATCATGAAAAATAGAAAACGGGTCATCTTGCCACGAAACTTCACATGAAGGCGTAGGGGACCATTCTATGAATTTACAAGCCATAAAAATGGCATTGGCATGGTAGAAATATGAAGAGGTGCTTGAACCCAGCTACCACCCATTCGATCCCCGGCTTGCGCATCTTGCCTCTCTGGTCGGCTAAGCGTTCACATGCTCGTTTCGTGGGTTGACTTAGGCATACCAAGTTCATCCCCAGTCTGAGCATACAGAGTTCATTCCCAGTCTAAGATCAGATCAGACCGAGGGTTGCGGTAGCAGGATCGGCAGCACGCAAGGGGGACCAGGTCGATCCCCGGGTTACGCATTCTGCCTCTTCGGCTGATTGAGCACCCGCATGCCCATTTCGTGGGTTGGCTTAGGCATAGGGAGTTCATTCCATGTCTAAGCCCTAGCCAGATTGAGGGTTGTGGCAGCGGAACCGACAGCACACAGAAAGGGATCGGGCTGATCCCTGACTTACGCATTATGCCTCTCCAACCGGCTCAACTCCTGTACGCTCGTTTCATGGGTTAACTTAGGCATACAGAGTTCATTCCCAGTCTAAGATCGAACCAGATCGAGGGTTACGGTAGCAGGATCGACAGCTTATGTATTCTGCCTCTCAGGCCGGCTGAGCGCCCACACGCTCGTTTCATGGGTAGGCTTAGGCATACGAAATTCATTCCATGCCTAAGCATACGGAGTTCATTCCCAGTATAAGATCAAACCGAACTGAGGGTTGCGGTAGCAGGACCAGCAACAGGATCAACAGCACGCAGGGAGGGACCGGACCGATCCCTGGCTTGCGCATTCTGCCTATCCGGCCGACTGAGCACCCGCACGCTCATTTCGTGGGTTGGCTTAGGCATACGGAGTTCATTCCATGTCTAAGCCCCAGTCGGACCGAGGGTTGTGGCAGCAGGACCGGCAGCATGTAGAGGGGGACCGGGCCGATCCCTGACTTGCGCATTATGCCTCTTCGATCGGTTGAGTGCCCGCACGCTCGTTTCGTGGGTTGGCTTAGGCATACAGAGTTCATTCCCAGTCTAAGCTTTTGAGCCACGATGCACATGCAGGGCTCGGGCATGTGCTAGTGCCGCATTTTTTTCACCTAGGGCACCATTGCCGGAGCATCGTCGGAGAGCCTAACCGACGGCATTTGGGGTTCAAACGATTGGGGGGGCCAGGGGGTGTGCGCACGTGATGTGCGATGGGTGCTAGTACTTGGCCCTTATATTGGCCCCCTATCCCTCATCAAACCTTGAGAACTCACACCCCCCTTAAAGAGCATTTGAGATTTTATAGGTTTGCTGCTAGTAGCCATTAAAGTGTCTAAATGCGGACACTTTTTTCAAACGATCACAAATCTTCTCCACTTTGAGTTTTTAGCTGAATGTTTTTGTGCACGCCAACAAAAATACAAGGATCACCTATACCAAATTTGGGGACAAAAATCTTTCTAAAAAAATTTTAAAAAATCCTGAACCGCAAAAAGTTTTGAAAATCGTAAAAAATAGAAAATGGGTCGTCTTGCCACGAAACTTCTCATGAAGGCTTAGGCGACCATTGTATGAATTTACAAGCCATAAAAATGGCATTGGCATGGCAGAAATATGAAGATGTGCTTGACCCCACCTGCCACCCGCTCGATCCTCGACTTTCACATGCTGCCTCTCTGGTTGGTTGAGCGTCCGCACGCTCGTTTCGTGGGTTGACTTAGGCATACAGAGTTCATCCCCCGTCTAAGCATACGAAGTTCATTCCTAGTCAAAGATCAGACCAGACTGAGGATTGCGGTAGTAGGATCGGTAGCACGCAGGGGGGACCGAGCCGATCCTCGGCTTGCGCATTCTGCCTCTCCAGCCGGTTGAGCACCCGTACGCCCATTTTGTGGGTTGGCTTAGGCATAGGGAGTTCATTCCATGTCTAAGCCCCAGCCAGATCGAGGGTTGTGGTAGCGGGACCGACAGCATGCAGAGGGGAATCGGGTCGATCCTCGACTTGCGTATTATGCCTCTCTGGCCAGCTCAGCGCCCGTACGCTCATTTCGTGGGTTGACTTAGGTGTACAGAGTTCATTCCCAGTCTAAGATTAGACCAGATCGAGGGTTTTGGTAGCAGGATCATAGCACGCAGGGGGGATCGGGCCGGTCCTCGACTTGCGCATTCTGCCCTTCCGGTCGGCTAAGCGCCCACACGCTCGTTTCATGAGCTGGCTTAGGCGTATGGAGTTCATTCGATGTCTAAGCATACGGAGTTCATTCCCAGTCTAAGATCGGACCGGACTGAGGGTTGCGACAGCAGGACCAGTAGGAAGATCGAGAGCATGCAGGGGGGATCGGGCTGCTCCCCAGCTTACGCATTCTGCCTCTCTGACTGACTGAGCGCCCGCACGCTCGCTTCGTGGGTTGGCTTAGGCATACGGAGTTCATTCCATGTCTAAGCATATGGAGTTCATTCCCAGTCTAAGATTGGACCGGACCGAGGGTTGCAACAGTAGGACCAGTAGCAGGATCAGCAGCACGCAGGAGGGACCGGACCGATCCCCGACTTACGCATTCTGCCTCTCCGCCGGTTGAGCACCTGCACGCTCATTTCGTGGGTTGGCTTAGGCATACGGAGTTCATTCCATGTCTAAGCCCCAGTCGGACCGAGGGTCGACAGCACGCAGAGAGGGACTGGGCTGATCCCCAGCTTGCGTATTATGCCTCTCTGTCCGGCCTCTCCGGTCGCTAACGCCCTGCACGCCCGTTTCATGGGTTGACTTAGGCATACGGAGTTCATCCCCAGTCTAAGCATACAGAGTTCATTCAGATCTAAGATCGGACCAGTCCGAGGGTTGCGGTAATAGGATCAACAGAACGTAGGGGGGATCGGGCCAATCACCGACTTGCCCATTCTGCCTCTCCGGCCGGCTGAGCGCCCGCACGTCCGTTTCGTGGGTTGGCTTAGGCATAGGGAGTTCATTCCATGTCTAAGCCCCAGCCGGACCGAGGGTTGTGGCAGCGGGACCGACAGCACACAGAGAGGGACCGGGTAGATCCCCGGCTTGCGCATTATGCCTCTCTGGTCGGCTCAGTGCCCGAACGCTCGTTTCGTGGGTTGACTTAGGCATACGGAGTTCATTCCTAATCTAAGATCGGACCGCATCGAGGGTTACTGCAGTAGGATCGACGGCACGCAGGGGGGACCGGGTCGGTCCCCGGCTTGCGCATTCTACCATTTCGACCGACCGAGCACTCGCACGCTCGTTTCATGGGTTGGCTTAGGCATGCGGAGTTCATTCCATGTCTAAGCATACGGAGTTCATTCCCAGTCTAGGATCGGAGTGGTCCGAGGGTTACGACAGCTAGATCGGTAGCACGCAGAGGGGGATCGGGCTGATCCCCAGCTTGCGCATTAAGACTCTTCGATCGGCTGAGCACCCACACGTTCGTTTCATGGGTTGGCTTAGGCATACAAAGTTCATTCCATGTCTAAGCATACAGAGTTCATTCCCAGTGTAAGATTTTGAGCCATGGTGCACATGCTAGGCTCGGGCATCTGCTGGCTTAGGCATACCAGACCGAGGGTTGTGGCACCAGGAGCGACAGCACGCTGGGGGGGACCAGGTCGATCCCAAGCTTGCGCATTCTACCTCTCCAGTCGGCTGAGCACCCGCATGCTCATTTTGTGGGTTGGCCTAGGCATACGGAGTTCATTCCATGTCTAAGCCCCAGCTGGACCAAGGGTTGAGGCAGTAGGATCGGCATCGTGATCGGTAACACGCAGAGGGGGATCGGGCTGATCCTCGACTTACGCATTATGCCTCTTCGATCGGCCTCTCTGGCCGACTGAGCACCCGCACGCTCGTTTCGTCTGTTGACTTAGGCATATAGAGGTTATCCCCAGTCTAAGCATACAGAGTTCATTCCCAGTCTAAGATCAGACTAGACCGAAGGTTGCAATAGCAGGATCGGTAGCACGTAGGAGGGACTGGGCCGATCCTTGACTGGTGTATTCTGCCTCTCCGGTTGGCTGAGTGCCCATACGCCCGTTTCGTGGGTTGGCTTAGGCATAGGGAGTTTATTCCATGTCTAAGCGCCAGCCGGACCGAGGGTTGTGGCAGCGAGACCGGCAGCATGCAGAGGGGGATCGGGCCGATCCGCAGCTTACGCATTATGCCTCTTCAGTCAGCTAAATGCCCGCATGCTCGTTTTGTGGGTTGACTTAGGCATACAGAGTTCATTCCCAGTCTAAGATCAGACCAGACTGAGGGTTGTGGTAGCAGGATCGATAGTACACAGGGGGACCAAGCCAGTCCCCAGCTTATGCATTTCGCCTTTCCGGCCGACTGAGCGCCCACATGCTCGTTTCGTGGGTTGGCTTAGGCATACGGAGTTCATTCCCAGTCTAAGATCGGATCGAAATGAGGGTTACGACAACATGACCTATAGCAGGATCGACAGCACATAGGGGGACTGGGCCGATCCACGACTTACGCATTCTGCCTCTCTGATCGGCTGAGCGTCTGCATGCTCGTTTCGTGGGTTGGCTTAGGCATTAAGAGTTCATTCCATGTCTAAGCCCCTGTCAGATCGAGGGTTGTGGTAGCAAGACTGGCAATGGGATCGACAGCACGTAACGGAGGATCGAGCTGATCCCCGACTTGCGCATTATGCCTCTCCGACCGACCTCTCCGGCCAGTTGAGTACCCGTAAGCTCGTTTTATGGGTTGACTTAGGCATACGGAGTTCATTCCCATTCTAAGCATACAGAGTTCATTCCCAGTCTAAGATCAGACCGGACCGAGGGTTGCGACAGCAAGATCGGCAGCAAGCAAGAGGGATCGAGCCGATCCTCGGCTTGCACATTCTACCTCTCCGATCGGCTAAGCGCCCGCATGCCTATTTCATGGGTTGGCTTAGGCACAGGGAGTTCACTCCATGTCTAAGCCCCAGCCGGATCGAGGGTTGTGGCAGTGAGATCGGCAGCACGTAGAGGGGGATCGGGCTGATCCCCAGCTTGCGCATTATGCCTTTTCGACTGGCTCAATGCCCGAACACTCGTTTCGTGGGTTGACTTAGGCATATGAAGTTCATTCCCAGTCTAAGATCGGATCGGTCTGAGGGTTGCGGTAGCAGGATCGACAGCCCGCAGGGTAGACTGGGTCGATCCCTGGCTTGCGCATTCTGCCTTTTCGATCGGCTGAGTCCCCGCATGCTTGTTTCGTGGGTTGGCTTAGGCATACGAAGTTCATTCCATGTCCAAGCATACGAAGTTCATTCCCAGTCTAAGATCGGATCGGACCGGACCTAGGGTTGCGATAGCAGGACCATTAGCAGGTTCAACATCATGCATGAGGGACCGGGTCGATCCCCGGCTTACGAATTATGCCTCTTCGATCAGCCTCTCTGACCGGTTGAGCGCCTGCACGCTCATTTTATGGGTTGACTTAGGCATATAGAGTTCATCCCCAGTCTAAGCATACGGAGTTCATTCCCAGTCTAAGATCAGACCGGGCTGAGGGTTACGGTAGCAGGATCAACAGCATGCAGGGGGGACCGGGTTGATTCCTGGCTTACGCATTCTATCTCTCCGGCCAACTGAGCGCCCGTACGCCGGTTTCGTGGGTTGGGTTAGGCATAGGGAGTTCATTCCATGTCTAAGCCCCAGCTGGACCGAGGGTTATGGTAACGGGACCGGCAGAACGTAGAGGGGGACCGGGCTGATCCCCGACTTGCGCATTCTACCTCTCTGGCCGGTTGAGCAGCCACACGCTTGTTTCGTGGGTTGGCTTAGGCATACGGAGTTCATTCCATGTCTAAGCATACGGAGTTCATTCCAAGTCTAAGAGTTTGAGCCATGGTGCACATGCTGGGCACAGGCATGTGCTGGTGCCGCACTTTTACAAGCCATAAAAATGGCATTGGCATGGCAGAATTTACAAGCCATAAAAATGGCATTGGTGTGGCACGAAACTTCACATGAAGGCTTAGGGGACCATTGTATAAATTTACAAGCCATAAAAATGACATTGGCATGGCAGAAATATAAAGATGTGCTTAAACCCACCTACCACCTGTTCGATCCCCGCCTTGCGCGTCTTGCCTCTCTGGTCGGCTGAGCGTCCGCACGCTCGCTTCATGGGTTGACTTAGGCATATGGAGTTCATCCCCAGTCTAAGCATACAGAGTTCATTCCTAGTCTAAGATCGGATCGGACCGAGTGTTGTGGTACCAAGATCGTCAACACGCAGGGGGGACCGGGTCGGTCCCCGGCTTGCGCATTCTGCCTCTTTGACCAACTGAGATCCCGCAAGCTTGTTTCGTGGGTTGGCTTAGGCATACGGAGTTCAATCCATATCTAAGCATACAGAGTTCATTCCCAGTCTAAGATCAGACCGGACTGAGGGTTGCGACAGTAGGACCACCAGCAGGATCTGCAGCACGCAGGGGGGGACCGCATCGATCCTCGACTTACGGATTCTGCCTCTCCGACCGACCTCTCTGGTCAGCTGAGCACCCGCGCGCTCATTTTGTGGGTTGACTTAGGCATACGGAGTTCATCCCTAGTCTAATATCGGATCTGACCGAGGCATACGACAGCAGGATCAGCAGCACGCAGGGGGATCAGGCCGATCCTCGGCTTGCATATTCTGCTTCTCTGACCGGCTGAGCACTCACACGCCCGTTTCGTGGGTTTGCTTAGGCATAGGGAGTTCATTCCATGTCTAAGCCCTAGTTGGACCGAGGGTTGTGGCAGTGGGACTGGCAGCACGCAGAGAGGGACCGGGCCGATCCCTGGCTTGCGCATTCTGCCTCTTCGACTGGCTGAGCGCCCGCACGCTCGTTTCGTGGGTTGGCTTAGGAATACGGAGTTCATTCCATGTCTAAGCATACGGAGTTCATTCCCAGTCTAAGAGTTTGAGCCACGGTGCACATGCTGGACTCGAGCATGTGCTGGTGCTGCACTTTTTTCTCCCATGGCACCATTACCGGAGCATCGCCGGAGAGCCTAACCGATGGCATTGAGGGTTCCGACGATTGGGGGGGCCGGGGGGTGTGCGCACATGATGTGCCATGGGTGCTGGTACTTGGCCCTTATATTGGCCCCCTATCCATCATCAAACTTCGAGAACTCACACCCCCTTAAAGAGCATTTGAGATTTTATAGGTTTGCTGCCAGTAGCCATTAAAGTGTCTAAAATGGGGACACTTTTTTCAAATGGTCACAAAATCTTCTCCACTTTGAATTTTTAGCTGAATTTTTTTTGTGCATGGCAACAAAAATACAAGGATCACCTCTACCAAATTTGAGGACAAAATTCTTTCTAAAAAAATTTTAAAAAATCTCGAACCCCAAAAAGTTTCAAAAATCATGAAAAATAGAAAACAGGTCGTCTTGCCACGAAACTTCACATGAAGGCTTAGGGGACCATTGTATGAATTCACAAGCCATAAAAATGGCATTGGCATGACAGAAATATGAAGATGTGCTTGAACCCACCTACCACCCGCTTGATCCCCGGCTTGCGCATTTGCCTCTCTGGTCGACTGAGCGTCCGCACGCTCGTTTCACGGGTTGACTTAGGCATACGGAGTTCATCCCCAGTCTAAGCATATGGAGTTCATTCCCAATCTAAGATCAGACCGGACGAGGGCTGCGACAGCACGCAGGGGGACCGGGTCGATCCTCGACTTGTGCATTCTACCTCTCCGGCCGGCTGAGTGCCTGCACGCCTGTTTCGTGGGTTTGCTAAGGCATAGGGAGTTCATTCTATGTCTAAGCCCCAGTCGGACCGAGGATTGTGGCAGCAGGACCGACAGCATGCAGAGGGGGACCGGGCCGATCCCCGACTTGTGCATTATGCCTTTCCAGTCGGCTCAATACCAAACATTCGTTTCGCGGGTTGACTTAGGCATACGGAGTTCATCCCTAGTCTAAGCATACGGAGTTCATTCCCAGTCTAAGATTAGACCAAACCAAGGGTTGCGATAGCAGGATCAGCAGCACGCATGGGGGATCGGATCGATCCTCGGCTTACGCATTCTACCTCTTCGACCAGCTGAGTGCCTGCACACCTGTTTCGTGGGTTGGCTTAGGCATAGGGAGTTCATTCCATGTCTAAGCCCCAGCGAGACCGAGGGTTGTGGTAGCGGGACCGGCAGCATGCAAAAGGGGATCGGACGGATCCCTAGCTTGCGCATTATGCCTCTTCGACCGGCTCAGTGCCCGTATGCTCGTTTAGTGGGTTGACTGAGGCACACAGAGTTCACTCCCAGTCTTAGACTGGATCAGACGAGGGTTGCTACAGCAGGATCGACAGCACGTAGGGGGGACCGAGCCGGTCCCCGGCTTACGCATTCTGCCTCTCTGATCGGCTAAGCGCCCGCACGCTCGTTTCATGGGTTCGCTTAGGCATACAGAGTTCATTCCATGTCTAAGCATACGGAGTTCATTCCAAGTCTAAGATCGAGTCGGACCGAGGGTTGTGGCAGTAGGACTGGTAGCAGGATCGGCAGCACGTAAAGGGGGATCGGGGTGATCCTCGGCTTACGAATTATGTCTCTCCAGCCGGCCTCTCCGGTTGGCTGAGTGCCCAAATGCTCGTTTTGTGGGTTGACCTAGGCATACAGAGTTCATCCCAGTTTAAGATTACGGAGTTCATTCCTAGTGTAAGATTGAACCAGACCGAGGGTTGTGGCAGCAGGATTGGTAGCACGCAGGGGTACCGGGCCGATCCTCGGCTTGCGTATTCTGCCACTTCAGCCGGCTGAGTGCCGCACGCCCGCTTCGTGGGTTAGCTTAGGCATAGGAGTTCATTCCATGTCTAAGCCCCAATCAGACCGAGGGTTGTGGCAACGAGACCGAACACACGCAGAGGGGAACTGGGCCTATCCCCGGCTTACACATTTTGCATCTTTGGCCAGCTCAATGCCCGTAAGCTCATTTCGTGGGTTGACTTATGCATACGGAGTTTATTCCTAGTCTAAGATCGGATCGGACTGAGATTTGCGATAGCAGGATCGACAGCACGTAGGGCGGGACTGGGCCGATCCCCGGCTTGCGCATTCTGTCTCTCCGATCGGCTGAGTGCCCGCACGCTCGTTTTGTGGGTTGGCTTAGGCATACGGAGTTCATTCCATGTCTAAGCATACAGAGATAATTCCCAGTCTAAGCTTTTGAGCCACGATGCACATGCTGGGCTCGGGCATGTGCTGGTACCGTATTTTTTTCACATGGGGCACCATTGCCGGAGCATCGTCGAACCATCATCGGAGAGCCTAACCGGCGGCATTTGGGGTTTCGACGATTGGGGGGGCCAGGGGGTGTGCGCACATGATGTGCGATGGGTGCTGGTACTTGGCCCTTATATTAGCCCCTTATCACTCATCAAACCTCGAGAACTCACACCCCCTTTAAGAGCATTTAAGATTTTATAGGTTTGCTGCCAGTAGCCATTAAAGCGTCTGATATGGGGGCACTTTCTTCAAACGGTCACAAAATATTCTCCACTTCGAGTTTTTCACTGAATTGTTTTGTGCATGCCAACAAAAATACGAGGATCACCTCTACCAATTTTGGGGACAAAAATCTTTCTAAAAAAATTTTTAAAAATCCTGAACCACAAAAAGTTTTGAAAATCGTGAAAAATAGAAAACGGGTCGTCTTGCCACGAAACTTCACATAAAGGCTTAGGGGACCATTGTATGAATTTACAAGCCATAAAAATGGCATTGGCATGGCAGAAATATAAAGATGTGCTTGAACCCACCTACCACTTGTTCGATCCCTGGCTTCCGCATCCTGCCTCTCTGGTCGGTTGAGCATCCGCATGCTCGTTTCATGGTTGACTTAGGCATACGAAGTTCATCCCCAGTCTAAGCATACAAAGTTCATTCCTAGTCTAAGATCGGACCGGACCGAGGGTTGCGGTAGCAGGATCGGTTGCACGCAGGGGGATCGGACCGATCCTCGGCTTGCGTATTTTTCTCTCCGGTTGGCTGAGCGCCTGCATGCCCGTTTCGTGGGTTGGCTTAGGCATAGGGAGTTCATTCCATGTCTAAGCCCTAGTCAGACTGAGGGTTGTGGTAGTAGGACCGACAGCACGCAGAGGGGGACCGGGCCGATTCTTGGCTTGCGCATTATGCCACTTCGGCCAGCTCAACGCCCGTAAGCTCATTTCGTGGGTTGACTTATGCATACGGAGTTTATTCCTAGTCTAAGATCGGATCGGACTGAGATTTGCGATAGCAGGATCGACAGCACGTAGGGCGGGACTGGGTCGATCCCCGGTTTGCGCATTCTGTCTCTCTGATCGGCTGAGTGCCCGCACGCTCGTTTCGTGGGTTGGCTTAGGCATACGGAGTTCATTCCATGTCTAAGCATACAGAGATAATTCCCAGTCTAAGCTTTTGAGCCACGATGCACATGCTGGGCTCGGGCATGTGCTGGTACCGTATTTTTTTCGCATGGGGCACCATCGCCGGAGCATCGTCGAAGCATCATCGGAGAGCCTAACCGGCGGCATTTGGGGTTCCGACGATTGGGGGGGCCAGGGGGTGTGCGCACATGATGTGCGATGGGTGCTGCTACTTGGCCCTTATATTAGCCCCTTATCACTCATCAAACCTCGAGAACTCACACCCCCTTTAAGAGCATTTGAGATTTTATAGGTTTGCTGTCAGTAGCCATTAAAGTGTCTGATATGGGGACACTTTCTTCAAACGGTCACAAAATATTCTCCACTTCGAGTTTTTCGTTGAATTGTTTTGTGCATGCCAACAAAAATACAAGGATCACCTCTACCAAATTTGGGGACAAAACTTTTTCTAAAAAAATTTTAAAAAATCTCAAACCTCAAAAAGTTTTGAAAATCATGAAAAATAGAAAATGGGTCGTCTTGCCACGAAACTTCACATGAAGGCTTAGGGGACCATTGTATGAATTTACATGCCATAAAAATGGCATTGGCACAGTAGAAATATGAAGATGTGCTTGAACCCACCTACCACCCGTTCGATCCTTGGCTTGCGCATCCTGCCTCTCTGGTCAACTGAGCACCCGCATGCTCGTTTCATGGGTTGACTTAGGCATACGGAGTTCATCCCTAGTCTAAGCATATGGAGTTCATTCCTGGTCTAAGATCGCACTGGATCGAGGGATGCGGCAGTAAGATCGGTAGCACGTAGGGGAGGTCGGGCTGATCCTTGACTTTCACATTTTGCCTCTCCAGCCGACTGAGCGCCCGCACGCCCGTTTCGTGGGTTGGCTTAGCCAGAGGGAGTTCATTCCATGTCTAAGCCCCAGTCAGACCGAGGGTTGTGGCAGCGGGACCGACAGCATGCAGAGGGGGACCAGGCCGATCCCCGGCTTGCGCATTATGCCTCTCTGGCCGACTCAGCGCCCGCATGCATGTTTCATGGGTTGGCTTAGGCATAGGGAGTTCATTCCATGTCTAAGCCCCAGTCGGATCGAAGGTTGGGGCAGTGGCATAGGCAGCACACAGAGGGGGATCGGGCCGATCCACGGCTTGTGCATTATGCCTCTCCGACCAGCTCAACGCCCGTATGCTCATTTCGTGGGATGACTTAGGCATATAGAGTTCATTCCCAGTCTAAGATCAGACCGGACTGAGGGTTACGATAGTAGGATCAACAGCACATAAGGGGGGATCAGGCCGATCCTTGGCTTGCACATTCTACCTCTCCGGTCGACTGAGCGCCCGCACGCTCATTTTGTGGGTTGGCTTAGGCATACGGAGTTCATTCCATGTCTAAGCATACGGAGTTCATTCCTAGTCTAAGATCAGACCAGATCGAGGGTTGCGGTAGCAGGACTAGTAGCAGGATCAGTAGCACACAGGGGGGATTGGGCCAATCCCCGACTTGCACATTCTGCCTCTCCGATCGGCTGAGCGCTCGTACGGTCTTTTCGTGGGTTGGCTTAGGCATACGGAGTTCATTCCGTGTCTAAGCATACGGAGTTCATTCCTAGTCTAAGATTTTGAGCCACGGTGCACATGCTAGGCTCGAGCATGTGCTGGTGCCACATTTTTTTCACCCAAGGCACCATCGTCGGAGCATCGCCAGAGCATCGTCGGAGAGCCTAACCAACTGCATTGGGGGTTTCGACAATTGGGGGGGCCGGGGGGTGTGCGCACATGATGTGCGATGGGTACTGGTACTTGGCCCTTATATTGGCCCCTATCCTTCATCAAACCTCGAGAACTCACACCCTATTAAAGAGCATTTGAGATTTTATAGGTTTGCTACCAGTAGCCATTAAAGTGTCTGAAATGGGGACACTTTTTTCAAACGATCACAAAATCTTCTCCACTTCGAGTTTTTTGCTGAATTGCTTTGTGCATGCCAACAAAAATACAAAGATCACCTCTACCAAATTTGGGGACAAAACTCTTTCCAAAAAAATTTTAAAAAATCCCTAACCGTAAAAAGTTTTGAAAAGCATAAAAAATATAAAACGGGTCGTCTTGCCACGAAACTTCACATGAAGGCGTAGGGGACCATGTCTAAGCATACGAAGTTCATTCCCAGTCTAAGATCAAACTAGATCGAGGGGTTACGGCAGCAGGAATAGCAGCAGGATCGACAGCACGTAGGAGGGATCGAGCCAATCCTCTGCTTGCGCATTCTGCCTCTCCGGCCTGTTGAGCACCTGCATGCTCATTTCATGGGTTGGCTTAGGCATACGGAGTTCATTCCATGTCTAAGCCCCAGTCAGACCGAGGGTTGTGGTAGCAGGACCGGCAGCGGGATCAACAACACGCATAGGGGGATCGGGCTGATCCCCAGCTTGGACATTATGCCTTTTCGGTCGGTTGAGCGCCCGCATGCTTGTTTCATGGGTTGACTTAGGCATACGGAGTTCATCCCTTGTCTAAGCATACGGAGTTCATTCCCAGTCTAAGATGGGATCGAACCGAAGGTTGTGATAGCAGGATCGGTAGCATGCAGGGGGGATCGGGCCGATCGTCGGCTTGGGCATTTTGCCTCTTCGACCGGCTGAGGATGCCTGTTTCATGGGTTGGCTTAGCTATAGGGAGTTTATTCCATGTCTAAGCTCCAGCCAGACCGAGGGTTGTGGCAGTGGGGCCAGCAGCACGCGGAGGTGGACCGAACCGATCCCTAGCTTGTGCATTATACCTCTCCGACCGGCTTAACGCCCGAACGTTGTTTCATGGGTTGACTTAGGCATATGGAGTTCATTCCCAATCTAAGATTAGACTGGACCAAGGGTTACGGTAGCAGGATTGAAGTACGTAGGAGGGGACCAGGTTGATCCCCGACTTGCGTATTCTGCCTCTCTGGCCGGCTGAGCACCCGCACGCTTATTTCGTGGGTTGGCTTAGGCATATGGAGTTCATTCCATGTCTAAGCATACTGAGCTCATTCCCAATCTAAGATCGGACCGCACCAAGGGTTACAGCAGCAGGATTGACAGCACTCAGGGGGGGACCAGGTCGGTCCCCGACTTGTGCATTCTGCCTCCCTGGCCGGCTGAGCGCCCGCACGCTCATTTCATTGGTTGGCTTAGGCATACAGAGTTCATTCCATGTCTAAGAATACGGAGTTCATTCCCAATCTAAGATTGGACCAAACCGAGGGTTGTGGCAGCAGGACCAGCAGTAGGATTGACAGCACGCAGAGTGGGACCGGGCCAATCCCTAACTTGCACATTCTGCCTCTCCGGCCAGCTGAGTGCCCGCACGCTCGTTTTGTGGGTTGGCTTAGGCATACAGAGTTCATTCCATGCCTAAGCATACGGAGTTCATTCCCAGTCTAAGAGTTTGAGCCACGGTGCACATGCTGGGCTTGGGCGTGTGCTGGTGTGACATTTTTTTTGCCCGGGGCACCATCGCCGGAGCATCACTGAAGAGCCTAGCCGGCGGCATTGAGGGTTCCGGCGATTGGGGGGCTGGGGGGTGTGCGCACATAATGTGTGATGGGTGCTGGTACTTGGCCCTTATATTGGCCCCCTATCCTTCATCAAACCTCGAGAACTCACACCCCCTTAAAGAGCATTTGAGATTTTATAATTTGCTGCCAGTAGCCATTAAGTGTCTAAAATGGGGACACTTTTTCAAACGGTCACAAAATCTTCTAAACTTCGAGTTTTTAGCTGAATTTTTTTTTGCATGCCAAAAATACATGGATCACCTCTACCAAATTTGGGGACAAATCTTCCTAAAAAAATTTTAAAAAATCCCAAACCGTAAAAAGTTTCAAAAATTGTGAAATAAAAACGGGTCATCTTGCCACGAAACTTCACATTAAGGCGTAGGGGACCATTGTAATGAATTTACAAGCATAAAAATGGCAATTGGCACAGTAGAATATGAAGATGTGCTTGAACCACCTACCATCCGTTCGATCACCGACTTGAGCATCCTGTCTCTCTGGTCAGCTGAGCGTCCGCACGCTCGTTTCGTGGGTTGACTTAGGCATACGGAGTTCATCCCCAGTCTAAGCATACGGAGTTCATTCTCAGTCTAACATTAGATCGACCGGAGGGTTAAGGCAGTAGGAACGGCAGCACGTAGGGGGGACCGGGCCAATCCCCGGCTTGCACATTCTACCTCTCCGACCGGCTGAGCGCCTGCACGCCTGTTTCGTGGGTTGGCTTAGGCATAGAGGGTTCATTCCATGTCTAAGCCCTAGCCAGACTGAGGGTTGTGGTAGCGGGATCGACAGCGAGCAGAGGGGATCGGGCCGATCCCGGCTTGGGCATTATGCTCTCCGACTGGCTCAGCACCCGCACGCTTGTTTTCGTGGTTGACCTAGCATACGGAGTTCATTCCAGTCTAAGATCAGATCGGACAGAAGGTTGCGGTAGCTGGATCGATAGCACGTAAGGGGGATCGAGCCGGTCCTCGATTTATGCATTTTTGCCTCTCCAATCGGTTGAACACCCGCACGCTCATTTCATGGGTTGGCTTAAGGCATACGAAGTTCATTCCATCGTCTTAAGCATATAGAGTTCATTCCAGTCTAAGATCAAGATTCGGGCCGAGGGTTACAGCAAAAGGACCAGCAGCAGGATTGACAGCATGCAAGAGGGGACCAGACCGATCCTAACCTGTGCATTCTACCTCTCCGGTCGGCTGAGCGCCCGAACGCTCGTTTCATGGGTTGGCTTAGGCATACAGAGTTCATTCCATGTCTCAGGCCCAGTCGAACCGAGGGTTGTGGCAGCGACCGCAGCAGGATCGACAGCACGCAGAGGGAGATCGGGGTGATCCCCAGCTTATGCATTATGCCTCTTCGACCGGCTAAGCGCCGCATGCTCATTTAGTGGGTTGACTTAGGCATATGGAGTTCAGCCCTAGTCTAAGCATACAGAGTTCATTCGCAGTCTAAGATCGGATCGAACCGAAGGTTGCATGCAGAGGGGATCGGGTCGATCCCTGGCTTGCGCATTCTACCTCTCCGGTCGGATGAGCACCCATATGTCTAAGCCCCAGCCAGACCGAGGGTTGCGACAGCGGACCGACAGCACGCAGAGGGGGACGGCCAATCCCTGACTTGCGCATTATGCCTCTCCGGTCGGCTCTACTCCCGAACGCTCGTTTCGTGGGTTAACTTAGGCATACGGAGTTCATTCCCAGTCTAAGATCAAACAGAACCGAGGGTTGCGATAGCAGGATCGACAGCACGCAGGGGGGACCGGGTCGGTCCTCGGCTTACGTATTCTACCTCTCCAGCCGGTTGAGCGATCGCACGCTCATTTCGTGGGTTGGCTTAAGCATACGGAGTTCATTCCATGTCTAAGCATACAGAGTTCATTCCCAGTCTAAGATCGAATCGGATCGAGGGTTGCGGCAACAGGACCAGCAACAGGATCAGCAGCACGCAGGGGGGGACCAGGCCGATCCCCGGCTTGCGCATTCTGCCTCTCTAGTTGAGCGCCTGCACGCTCTTTTCATGGGTTGACTTAGGCATACAGAGTTCATCCCCAGTCTAGTTCATTCCCAGTCTAAGATCGAACCGGACCAAGGGTTACGGTAGCAAGATCGATAGCACGCAGGAGGGACCAGGCCGATCCTCAGCTTACAAATTCTACCTCTTCGACCGGCTGAGTGCCCGCACGCCTGTTTCATGGGTTGGCTTAGGCATGGGGGGTTCATTCCATGTCTAAGCCCCAATCGGACTGAGGGTTGTGGCAGCCGGACCGGTAGCATGTAGAGGGGGATCAAGCTGATCCCCAGCTTGCGCATTATGCCTCTCCGGTCGGCTCAACGCTTGTACGCACGTTTAGTGGGTTGACTTAGGCATACGGAGTTCATTCCCTGTCTAAGATTGGACCGGAATGAGGGTTGCGACAGCAGAATCGACAGCATGCAGGGGGGACCGGGCCGATCCCTGGCTTACGCATTTGCTTCTTCGACCGATTGAGCACCCGCACGCTCATTTCATGGGTTGGCTTAGGCATACGGAGTTCATTCCATGTCTAAGCATACAGAGTTCATTCCCAGTCTAAGATCATATCGAACCGAGTGTTGTTGTAGCAGGACCAGTAGCAGGATCGGCAGCACGTAGTGGGGACCGGGTCGATCCCCGGCTTGCACATTCTGCCTCTCCGGTCTACTGAGCGCCCGCACGCTCGTTTCGTGGGTTGGCTTAGGCATACGTGGGTAGCAGGACCAGCAACAGAATTGGCAGCACGCAAGGGGGACCGGGCCGATCCCCGACTTGCGCATTCTGCCACTCCGGCCGACTGAGCGCCCGCACGCTCGTTTCGTGGGTTGGCTTAGGCATACGGAGTTCATTCCATGTCTAAGCCCCAACCGGACCGAGGGTTGTGACAGCAGGACCAACAGCACGCAGAGGGGGATCGTGCCGATCCCCGACTTTCGCATTCTGCCTCTCCGGCCGGCTGAGCGCCCGCACACTCATTTCATGGGTTGGCTTAGGCATACGGAGTTCATTACATGTCAAGCATACAGAGTTCATTCCCAGTCTAAGAGTTTGAGCCACAGTGCACATGCTGGGCTCGAGCATGTCCTGGTGTCGCATTTTTTTCGCCCGGGTGACCATCACCGGAGCATCGCTGGAGAGCCTAACCGACGGCATTAGGGGTTCCGACGATTGGGGGGGCCGGGGGGGTGTGCGCACATGATGTGCGAAGGGTGCTGGTACTTGGCCCTTATATTGGCCCCCTATCTGTCATCAAACCTCGAGAACTTACACCCCCTTAAAGAGCATTTGAGATTTTTTAGGTTTGCTGCTAGTAGCCATTAAAGTGTCTGAAATGGGGACAATTTTTTCAAACATACACAAAATCTTCTCCACTTCGAGTTTTTAGCTGAATTTTTTTGTGCATGCCAACAAAAATACAAGGATCACCTCTATGAAATTTGGGGACAAAAATCTTTCTAAAAAAATTTTAAAAAATCCCGAACCATAAAAAGTTTCAAAAATCATGAAAAATAGAAAACGGGTCATCTTGCCACAAAACTTCACATGAAGGCGTAGGGGACCATTGTATGAATTTACAAGCCATAAAAATGGCATTGGAATGGCAAAAATATGAAGATTTGCTTGAACCCACCTACCACCAATTCGATCTGCGGCTTGCGCATCCTGCCTCTCTGGTCGGCTGAGCGTCCGCACACTCGTTCCGTGGGTTGACTTAGGCATACGGAGTTCATCCCTAGTCTAAGTGTACGAAGTTCATTCTGAATCTAAGATTAGACTGGACCGAGGGTTGCGGCAGCAAGATCAATAGGACGGAGGGAGGACCGGGCCGATCCCCGGCTTGCGCATTCTGCCTCTCCGGCAGTCTGAGCACCCACACACCCGTTTCATGGGTTGGCTTAGGCATAGGGAGTTCATTCCATGTCTAAGCCCCAGCCAGACCGAGGGTTGTGGCAGCGGGACTGGCAGCACATAGAGGGAGATCGGGCCGATCCCCAGCTTGTGCATTATGCCTCTCTGGCCAACACAGCGCCCACACACTCGTTTCGTGGGTTGACTTAGGCATACGAAGTTCATTCCTAGTCTAAGATCAGAGCGGACCAAGGGTTGTGGCAGCAGGATCGACAGCATGCAGGGGGGGACCAGGCCGATCCTCGGCTTGCGCATTTTGCCTCTCCGACCGGCTAACCGCCCACACGCTCGATTCGTGGGTTGGCTTAGGCATACGGAGTTCATTCCATGTCTAAGCCCCAGCCGGACCGAGGGTTGTGGTAGCAAGACCGGCAGCGGGATTGGCAGCACACAGAGGGGAACCAGGCTGATCCCTGACTTGTGCATTATGCCTCTCCGGCCGATCTCTCCGAAGATTTTATAGGTTTGCTGCCAGTAGCCATTAAAGTGTCTAAAATGGGGACACTTTTTTCAAATGGTCACAAAATCTTCTCCACTTCGTGTTTTTAGCAAAATTTTTTTGTGCATGCCAACAAAAATCCAAGGATCACCTCTACCAAATTTGGGGACAAAACTCTTTCTAAAAAAATTTTAAAAAATCCCAAACCATAAAAAGTTTCAAAAATCATGAAAAATAGAAAACGGGTCGTCTTGCCACAAAACTTCACATGAAGGCGTAGGGGACCATTGTATGAATTTACAAGCCATAAAAATGGCATTGGAATGGCAAAAATATGAAGATTTGCTTGAACCCACCTACCACCAATTCGATCTGCGGCTTGCGCATCCTGCCTCTCTGGTCGGCTGAGCGTCCGCACACTCGTTCCGTGGGTTGACTTAGGCATACGGAGTTCATCCCCGGTATAAGCATACGGAGTTCATTCCTAGTCTAAGATTGGATCAGACTGAGGGTTACGACAGCAGGATCTGCAGCACGCAAGGGGGACCGGGCCGATCCCCAGCTTGCGCATTCTGCCTCTTCGACCGGCTGAGCGCCCACACACCCGTTTTGTGGGTTGGCTTAGGCATACGGAGTTCATTCCATGTCTAAGCATATGGAGTTCATTCCTAGTCTAATAGTTTGAGCCATGATGCACATGCTGGGCTCAGGCATGTGCTGGTGCCGCATTTTTTTCGCCCGGGGCACCATCGCTGGAGCATGTCGGAGAGCCTAACCGACGGCATTGGGGCTTCCAGCGATTGGGGGGGCCGAGGGGTGTGCGAACATGATGTACGATGGGTGCTGGTACTTGGCCCTTATATTGGCCCCTTGTCCCTCATCAAACCTCGAGAACTCACATCCCCTTAAAGAGCATTTGAGATTTTATAGGTTTGCTACCAGTAGCCATTAAAGTGTCTGAAATGGGGACACTTTTTTCGAACGATCACAAAATCTTCTCCACTTTGAGTTTTTAGCTGAATTTTTTTGTGCATGCCAACAAAAATACAAGGATCATCTCTACCAAATTTGGGGACAAAATGCTTTCTAAAAAAAGTTTAAAAAATCCCGAACTGTAAAAAGTTTAAAAAATCATGAAAAATAGAAAACGGGTCGTCTTGCCATGAAACTTCACATGAGGGCATAGGGGACCATTGTATGAATTTACAAGCCATAAAAATGGCATTGCCATGGCAGAAATATGAAGATGTGCTTGAACCCACCAACCACCCGTTCGATCCCCGACTTGCGCATCCTGCCTCTTTGGTCGGCTGAGCGTCCGCACGCTCGTTTCATGGGTTGACTTAGGCATACGGAGTTCATCCCCAGTCTAAGCATACGGAGTTCATTCCCAGTCTAAGATCGGATTGGACCGAGGGTTGCGACAGCAAGATCTGCAGCACGCAAGGGGGACCGGGCTGATCCCCGGCTTGTGAATTCTACCTCTCCGGTCGGCTGAGCACCCGCACACCCATTTTGTGGGTTGGCTTAGGCATAGGGAGTTCATTCCATGTCTAAGCCCCAGCCGGACCGAGGGTTGTGGCAACAGGATCGGCAGTACGCAGAGAGGGACCGGGTCGATCCCCGACTTGCGCATTATGCCTCTTCGGTCGGCTCGGTGCCCGAACGCTCGTTTCATGGGTTGACTTAGGCATACGAAGTTCATTCCCAGTCTAAGATCAGATCGGATCGAAGGTTGCAGCAATAGGATCGACAGCACACAGGGGGGACCGGGCCAGTCCTTGGCTTGCACATTTTGCCTCTCCGGCCGACTGAGCACCCGCATGCTCGTTTTGTGGGTTGGCTTAGGCATACAGAGTTCATTCCATGTCTAAGTCCCAGTCGAACCGAGGGTTGTGGCAGCAGGACTGGCAGTGAGATCGACAACATGCAGAGAGGGACTGGGCTGATCCCCGGCTTACGTATTATACCTCTTCGGCCGGCCTCTCCGGTCGGTTGAGAGCCCGCACGCTCGTTTCTTAGGTTGGCTTAGGCATACGGAGTTCATCCACAATCTAAGCATATGGAGTTCATTCCCAATCTAAGCATACAGAGTTCAGCCTCTCCGGTCGGCTCAGCGCCCGCATGCCCGTTTCGTGGGTTGGCTTAGGAATAGGGAGTTCATTTCATTTCTAAGCCCCAGTCTGACCGAGGGTTGTGGCAATGGGACCGACAGCACGTAGAGGGGGACCAAGCCTATCCCCAGCTTGCACATTATGCCTCTCCGACCGACTTAGCGCCTGAACGCTCGTTTCATGGTTTGACTTAGGCATACGGAGTTCATTTCCAGTCTAAGATCGGACCGGACTGAGGGTTGTAGTAGCAGGATCGACAGCACGTAGGGGGGATCGAACCGATCCCCGACTAGCACATTCTACCTCTCCGGTCAGCCTCTCTAACCGACTGAGCACCCGTACGCTCATTTCGTGGGTTGACTTAGGCATACGGAGTTCATCCCCAGTCTAAGCATACGGAGTTCATCCCCAGTCTAAGCGCCCGTACGGAGTTTATCCCCAGTCTAAGCATACAGAGTTCATTCCCGGTCTAAGATAGGATCGGACCGAGGGTTGCGATAGCAAGATTCATAGCACGCAGAGGGGACTGGGCCGATCCCCAGCTTGTGCATTCTGCCTCTCCGGTCGGCTGAGCGCCCGCATGCCTGTTTCGTGGGTTGGCTTAGGCATAGGGAGTTCATTCCATGTCTAAGCCCCAACCAGAATGAGGGTTGTGGCAAGGAGACCAGAAGCACGCAGAGGGGGACTGGGTCGATCCTTGACTTGCACATTCTGCCTCTCTTGTCGTTTGAGCGCCCGCACGCTTGTTTCGTGGGTAGGCTTAGGCATACGGAATTCATTCCATGTATAAGCATACAGAGTTCATTCCCAGTCTAAGAGTTTGAGCCATGGTGCACATGCTGGGCTCAGGCATGTGCTGGTGCCACATTTTTTTCGCCCGGGGCACCATTGCCGGAGCATCACCGGAGAGCCTAACAGGAGGCATTGGGGGTTCCGGTGATTAGGGGGCCGGGGGGGTGTGCGCACATGATTGTGATGGGTGCTGGTACTGGTAAATAATTGGCCCTTATATTGGCCCCCTATCCCTCATCAAACCTCGAGAACTCACACTCCCTTAAAGAGCATTTGAGATTTTATAGTTTGCTGCAGTAGCCACAAAGTGTCTAAATGGGGACACTTTTTTCAAATGGTCACAAAATCTTCTCCACTTCAAGTTTTTAGCTGAATTTTTTTTGCATGCCAAAAAAAATACAAGGATCACCTCTACCAAATTTGGGAACAAAACTCTTTCTAAAAATATTTTAAAAAATCTTGAACCGTAAAAAGTTTCAAAAATAATGAAAAATAGAAAACGGGTCGTCTTGCCATGAAACTCCACATGAAGGCTTAGGGGACCATTGTATGAATTTACAAGCCATAAAAATGGCATTGGCATGGTAGAAATATGAAGATGTGCTTGAACCCACCTACCATCCGTTCGATCCTCGGCTTACGCATCATGCCTCTCTGGTCAGCTGAGCGCCCGCACGCTCGTTTCGTGGGTTGACTTAGGCATACGGAGTTCATCCCCAGTCTAAGATCGGACCAGACTGAGGGTTACGATAGCAGGATCGACAGCACGTAGGGGGGACCGAGCCGATCCCCGGCTTGCGCATTCTGCCTCTCCGACCGACTGAGCGCCCGCACGCCCGATTGATGGGTTGGCTTAGGCATAGGGAGTTCATTCCATGTCTAAGCCCCAGCCGGACTGAGGGTTGTGGCAGCGGGACCGGCAACACGCAGAGGGGGACCGAGCCGATCCCCGGCTTGTGCATTATGCCTCTTCGACCGGCTCAACGATCGCACGCTCGTTTCATGGGTTGACTTATGCATACAGAGTTCATTCCTAATCTAAGATCAGATCGGACTGAGGGTTACAACAAAAGGTTCGACAGCACGCAGGGGGGGACCGGGCCGATCCTCGACTTGCGCATTCTGCCTCTCTGACCGGCTGAGCGCCCGCACGCTCAATTCGTGGGTTGGCTTAGGCATATGGAGTTCATTCCTAGTCTAAGATTTCAAGCCATGGTGCACATGCTGGGCTCGAGCATGTGCTGGTGCCACATTTTTTTCGCACAGGGCACCATCCCCGGAGCATCGTCGGAGCAGTGTCGGAGAGCCTAGCCAGCGGCACTGGGGGTTCCGATGATTGGGGGGGCTGGGGGGTGTGCGCCCATGATATGCGATGGGTGCTGGTACTTGGCCCTTATATTGGCCCCCTATCCCTCATCAAACCTTGAGAACTCACACCCCCTTAAAGAGAATTTGAGATTTTATAGGTTTGCTGCCAGTAGCCATTAAAGTGTCTGAAATGGGGACACTTTTTTCAAACGGTCATAAAATCTTCTCCACATCGAGTTTTTAGCTGAATTTTTTTGTGCATGCCAACAAAGATACAGGGATCACCTCTACGAAATTTGGGAACAAAACTCTTTCTAAAAAAATTTTAAAAAATCCCGAACCGTGGAAAGTTTCAAAAATTGTGAAAAATAGAAAACGAGTCATCTTGCCACGAAACTTCACATGAAGGCTTAGGGGACCATTGTATGAATTTACAAGCCATAAAAATGGCATTGTCATGGCAGAAATATGAAGATGTGCTTGAACCCACCTACCACCCGTTCGATCCTCGGCTTACGCATCCTGCCTCTCTGGTCAGCTGAACGCCCGCATGCTCGTTTCGTGGGTTGACTTAGGCATACGTAGTTCATCCCCTGTCTAAGCATACGGAGTTCATTCCCAGTCTAAGATCAGATCGGACGAGGGTTGCGATAGTAGGATCGATAGCATGCAGGGGGGACCGAGCCGATCCCCGGCTTGTGCATTCTGTCTCTCCGATCGGCTGATTGCCAGCAAACCCGTTTCGTGGGTTGGCTTAGGCATAAGGAGTTCATTCTATGTCTAAGCTCCAGCCGGATCGAGGGTTGTGGTAGTGGGACCTGCAGCACGTAGAGGGGGATCGGGCCGGTCCTTGGCTTGCGCATTATGCCTCTCCGGTCGACTTAGTGCCCATACGCTCATTTCGTGGGTTGACTTAGGCATACGGAGTTCATCCCCAGTCTAAGCATATGAAGTTCATTCCTAGTCTAAGATCAGACCGGACTGAGGGTTCCGGCAGCAGGATCGACAGCACATAGGGGGGACAGGGCTGATCCCCAGCTTGCGCATTCTGCCTCTTCGACCGGCTGAGCGCTCACATGCCCGTTTCGTGGGTTGGCTTAGGCATAGGGAGTTCATTCCATGTCTAAGCCCTAGCCGGACCAAGGGTTACGGCAACGGGATCGGTAGCAGGCAGAAGGGGACCGGGCCGATCCCTGGCTTGTGCATTATGCCTCTCTGGCCAGCTCAGCGCCCACACGCTCATTTCGTGGGTTGACTTAGGCATACGGAGTTCATTTCTAGTCTAAGATTAGACTAGACCGAGGGTTACGGCAGAGGATCGATAGCACGTAGGGGGGATTGAATCGATCCCCCGCTTGCGCATTCTGCCTTTCTGGCCAATTGAGCGCTTGCACGCTCGTTTCATGGGTTGGCTTAGGCATACGAAGTTCATTCCATGTCTAAGCATACGGAGTTCATTCCCAGTCTAAGATCAAACCGGATCGAGGGTTGTGGTAGTAGGACCAGTAGCAGGATCGGTAGCATGCAGGAGGGATCGGGCCGATCCCCGCTTGTGCATTCTACCTTTTCGGCCGACTGAGCACCCGCACGCTCGTTTCATGGGTTGGCTTAGGCATACGAAGTTCATTCCATGTCTAAGCCCCAATCGAACCGAAGGTTATGGCAACAGGACCGGCAGCGGGATTGACAGCACGCAGAGGGGGATCGGGCTGATCCCCGGCTTGCGCATTATGCCTCTCTGGCCTGCCTCTCCAGCAAGTTGAGCGCCCGCACGCTCGTTTCATGGGTTGACTTAGGCATACGGAGTTCATCCCTAGTCTAAGCATACGGAGTTCATTCCCATTCTAAGATCGGATTGGACCGAGGTTAAGGCAGCAGGATCGACAGCACGCAGGGGGTATCGGGCCGATCCCCGACTTACGCATTCTGCCTCTCTGGTCGGTTGAGCGCCCACATGCCCGTTTCGTTGGTTGGCTTCATAGGGAGTTCATTCCATGTCTAAGCCCCAGCCAGACCGAGGGTTGTGGCAGCGAGACCAGCACCACGCAGAGGGGGATCGAACTGATCCCCTACTTGTGCATTATGCCTCTTTGGTCGGCTCAACGCCCGCACGCTCGGTTCGTGGGTTGACTTATGCATACGAAGTTCATTCCCAGTCTATGATCGGACCAGACTGAGGGTTGCGATAGTAGGATCAACAGCACGCAAGGGGTGACCGGGCCGATCCCCAGCTTATGCATTCTTCCTCTTCGGTCGGTTGAGCGCCCGCACGCTCATTTTGTGGGTTGGCTTAGGCATACGGAGTTCATTCCATGTCTACGCATACGGAGTTCATCTCAGTCTAGGATTTTGAGCCATGGTACACATTCTGGTCTCGGGCATGTGCTGGTGTCGCATTTTTTTCGCCCGGGGCACCATTGTCGGAGCATCGCTGGAGCATCATCGGAGAGCCTAACCGATGGCATTGGGGGTTCCAACGACTGGGGGGGGTCGGGGGGTGTGCGCACATGATGTGCGATGGGTGCTGGTACTTGTGTCACGGGCTCCCACCTTAGACTTAGAAACTATGCGACCTTAGGCTTGGAATCTCCTCCTTTATGCCTAAGTCAGCCTAAAACACAAGCGTACGGGCACTAGAACAACAGGAACGGCTAATTACGCAAGTTAAAGAGAAACAAGATAAGAAGGCAGAATTCTGGAAATGCTCTTGTATTCATTGAAATGAAAGTGTTTGATGGTGTACAAATGAGGGAGGAGCAGCCCTCTATTTATAGTTGAGGCTCTAGGTTACACTTAATGGAAATATCCATAGAATAAAGGCTAAAATCATGGGATTATACAGATTACAATCAATCAGAATGCTAACTCCTGATTTTCAGGGTTAACCAAATCTACCATGATGTTGCTGCTGATCCTGCCTGCTTCCAAAAGCTTCCCTTACGTGTCCAACACCTTAGGCCCTTCTAGATGTGGTGCGGGTAGCTTGTATGCAGGCCTTTGTCTCACGGGTTAGCCTGCAAGTTGGGCAGGCATTCTGAACTCGTTTGCTAGGCTTTGTACGTAGATACCCGCCAGCACACCTGGTCTGTGGGCCTCAACCTCTGGCTCACTTGCTGGTGCGCCTGATGTGCCTGGCGTGCCTGCCCAGGGTGTGACATTCTCCCCTACCTGAATGCGCAATGCTCTCGTTGCATCTTCTGCATGGTACTACTTGATCTGGTCCTGAACTACCATAAGTCATCTGTTGGTTCCCTGTTCACCTCACTGTCTGGAAGTCCCTTCGAGCATACCAAGTACTCTTATCTTGGCTGATAGTTCTTCCGTCTCACCTCCCGGTCAGTTATGATGCTGTGGACCTCCTTCTCATATGAGGCCCTTGCTCCCAATGGCGCACGCTTTGACTCTGCCCATCCTAGATCTCCCTTATCCTCATGGAACGGCTTGAGCATGCTCACATGGAACATCGGGTGTACCCTCGGCTTGGGTGGCATATCCAGCTTGTAGCAACTTGCCTACCCTCTTGACTACTCAGAAAGGTCCCTCATACCTTCGGGCTAGGCCTTTGTGTAGCCCCCTATGGTGCACAATAGGATGCAGCTTCACCAACACCAAGTCTCCAACCTGGAATTGCACATCCCGCCTATTTTGGTCTGCCCACTTCTTCGACCTCTTGGTCGCCTTGTGTAGACAAACTCTGGCCAAGACAGTTTGCTCATGCCATGCCTTGGCAAACTTGTATGCTACTGGATTTGGCCCTGTATAACCTACAGTAATCGAACTGGATGTTAGTGGTTGTTGCCCTGTCATAACCTCAAATGGGCTCTGGTTCATTGCCTCGCTTTTCTTTACAAAGTTGTAGGGAAAACAATTCAATATCTAGCAGCTTTGGCCAGTCCCTTTGTGTGGCACTCACATAGTGCCTGAGGTAGACCTCCAATAGTCCATTCACTCATTCTATCTGCCCATCGGTCTGCGGATGCATGCTGGTGGAAAAGTTCAAGTCCATTCACTAGGTTTACCTGCCCCGGCTTGTACTCCATCTAGAAATCAAATTTCGCAAGAAAATCTTGCCATCTCGCCTGTTTGGGGGATAGCTTCTTCTATGTTTGGAAGTAGCTGGTCGCCACATTATCCATCCTAACCACGAACCTCGACCCCAACAGGTAATGGCTCCAAGTGCGCAAGCAGTGCACCACTACAGTCATCTCCTTCTCTTGGACCGTGTACTTGTGCTCAGTCTCGTTCAGCTTTCTGCTCTCGAACACAACTGAACGTCCCTCCTGCATCAACATGCCCTCTATGGCAAAGTCTGATGCATCCGTATGCACCTCATACGGATTGGCATTGTCTGTAAGGCCAAGACTGGCTCCTCGGTCACAGCCCGCTTCAACCTGTCAAAGGCTTCCTGGCACCCTGCGTTCCACTCCCATGCTTTCCCTTTCTTGAGCAAGTCAGTCAATGGCGTGGCTATTGCTGAGTGACCTTTGATGAAGCGCCTGTAGTAGTTGACTAGCCCAAGGAACGATCTCGACTTAGTGACCTTGGCTGGCGGTTGCCACTCCAGGATGGCGTGTATCTTACCTTCATCCATGTGTATCTTGCCACCTCCCACTATATGGCCAAGGAACGGGATCTCTTATTGGGCGAATAAGCACTTCTCCCTCTTGACAAATAGCTTGTGCACCCGTAACACCTTGAACACCTATCTCAAGTGGTCTACATGCTTTCCCAAAGTCTGGCTGTAGATCACAATGTCATCTAAATAAACCACAACAAACCGATCAAGGAATGACTGAAGTACCTTGTTCATAAGGGTGCAGAATGTTGCTGGGGTGTTCGTGAGTCCGAAAGGCATCACCAAGAACCCATACGAACCATACCGAGTGACACATGCTGTCTTTGGCTCATCTCCCTCTACGATCCTGACTTGATAGTAGCCTGACCTCAAATCTAGCTTGGTGAACCACCTTGCGCTCCTAAGTTGATCGAACAAGTCCACAATGAGTGGGATGGGGTACTTGTTCTCGATGGTCAGCTTGTTCAAAGCCCGGTAGTCTATGCACAATAGCAATGACCCATCATGCTTGCACTGAAATAGAACCAGTGCACCATAGGGTGCCTTCGATGGCCTGATGAAGCCAGCATCAACTAACTTTTTAAGCTGCTTCCTCAACTCCTCCAACTCTGGTGGAGACATTCGGTAAGGGGCTCTAGCTGGTGGCTTGGCCTCGAACACTAGCTCGATCTTGTGGTCCACCTCACTCTTAGTTGGTAGCTTGTTAGGTAGCTTTACGGGCATCACATCACTAAAGGTCTTCAGCACCTTTAGCACCTCCAAGGGTGACTCGGTCTCCTTCTCCCTTGGCTCATCATATTTCAGGGCTGCCAAGAAGGTGTCTTCTTGTCTACTTACCGCCTTGGCAAATTGGATGGCTGATGACACCCGCGACCCAACTCCAGACCCTTTCCTCAATGGCACTAGGCATTGGCACCGTGCATCCAAGATGGAAACACAATCGGCAAAAGGCACAAGGAGGGTGTTAATCCGAACAAGAAAATCCAACCCAATCACAAACTCATAGTCGTCAAGGGGTATTACCTCAATGGTCTCCTTGCCTTTCCAGTCTCCAAGCTGTAACTCCACACCCCGCGCTACTCCAATGGCTAGAACTTCCTTGGAGTTCACTATTTTGATGGTACCAGTCCCTTTTTGCACCTTTAGTCCAAGCTTCCGGGCTCTATCACCTAAAATAAAAATATGTGAGGCACCTGTGTCCACCAGTGTGCTCACCTTCTGACCCGCAACCATCAGATCCGCAAACATCAAGCCTTTTGGCTTGCGACACCCTATTACTCTGGACAGCATTGAGCACCAATGACCCAAGCTTTGCTGCCCCTGACTCTGGCTCCTCGTCAAACTCCTTGTCTATAGCAGCCAGCTTGCCCTTCTGCGGGTAATTACATGCTATGTGGCTCCCTCCACATAGGTAGCATGCTAGTGGCTCTCAGTCCCCTTTTGCTTTCCACTTGCCTGCTGGTGGCTTCCTCTCGCCATCCTTAGTTGAACGATCTCGATCTCCATCCTTGGACTCCCGATCACGGTCCTTCCCTTTGGACTGCTTCTTTCGGTCCCTATCATCCCTGCCCTTACCCTTGGGCTTGGTAGACTCGAACTTGTTCAGAGGCTTGAACTCTATCAAGGCCTCGACAGTAGTCATAGCTTTAGCCAAGTCATGAACTCCTCTTCTTTGTAGCTCATGCTTCAACCATGGCTTCAGCGCATCCATGAAAGCAAATAAGGCATCCTTCTTGCCTAGATCCGAGATCTGTAGCATCAGTTCAGAGAATTTCTAGACATACTCCCTTATGTCCCCTTGCTGGCTCAACCTATGGAACTTTGCCCGCGCCTCATCATCGGCATACTCCGGGTAAAATTGTTCTCTGAACTCCTTTTGGAACTCTGCCCAGGTTCTAATCTTGGCATTCCCATGCCTGACATCATCACACCTGTGCCTTTACCATAATAAGGCTACATCAGTGAGATACATAGCAGCGGTGCTTACCTTTATCGCCTCATCTTGCATGCCCATGGCTTGGAAGTACTGCTCCATACCCCAAAGGTAGTTATCTACTTCCTTGGCGGCCCTAGTCCCCTTGAACTCCTTAGGCTTGGGGACATCCAATTTGGACTTGGACACTCCAGCAAACATGCCATTCCCAATGGCAGTCTTGCAAGCAACGAGCTCACTGGTAAGCTCCTCCATCCGCTGGTGCATGGCCTCCATGCCATCATGCAAGGTCAGCACTTCAGCCTCTAAGGTCTGATTCTTTTAGGGGAACACGTCCAAGCCTTTGTTGAGAGCAGCTTGCAGCTCACTTTGGATCTCCTCCCCCATGGAGTCTAGCGATGCAATGTGAGTCTCTACCCCCTCAAGCTTCTCCCCCATGTCGCCCATGGTCACCTCCACTTTGGCCAGCCTACCATCCATGGTAGACCAAATATCTCTAGAACTGGCTTTCCTCCCTCTTCCATGCCCATGCTCCTAGGCGTCTGATTGTTGGTTAGCAGCGTCACTTTGGGATGCCATCTCCTCTAACCTGCACAACACAAACACGCAGAATCAAACTTGCTCTGATATCAACTGTCACGGGCTCTGACCTTAGACTCAGAAACCGTATGGCCTTAGGCTTGGAATCTCCTCCTTTAAGCCTAAGTCAGCCTAAAACACAAGCGTACGGGCACTAGAACAACAGGAAGGGCTGATTACGCAAGTTAAAGAGAGACATGATAAGAAGGTAAAATTCTGGAAATGCTCTTGTATTCACTGAAATAGAAGTGTTTTATGGTGTACAAATGAGGGAGGAGCAGCCCTCTATTTATAGTTGAGGCTCCAGCTTACACTTAATGGCAATATCCCTAGAATAAAGGCTAAAATCATGGGATTATACAGATTACAATCAATCAGGATGCTAACTCCTGATTTTCAGGGTCAACCAAATCTGCCAGGATGTTGCTGCTGATCCTGCCTGCTTCCAGAAGCTTCCCTTGTGTGTCCAGCACCTTGGGCCTTTCTGGATGGTGCGCAGCTTGTATGCTAGGCCTTGGTCTCACGGGCTGGCCTACAAGTTGGGCGGCCGTTCTGAACTCGTTTGCTAGGCTTTGCGCGCAGATACCCGCCAGCACGCCTAGTCTACGGGCCTCAACCTCTGGCCCGCCTGCTGGTGTGTCTGATGTGCCTAGCGCGCCCACCAGGGGGTGACACTTGGCCCTTATATTGGCCCCCTATCCCTCATCAAACCTCGAGAACTCACACCCCCTTAAAGAGCATTTGAGATTTTATAGGTTTGCTGTCAGTAGCCATTAAAATGTCTGAAATGGGGACACTTTTTTCAAACGGTCACAAAATCTTCTCCACTTCGAGTTTTTAGCTGAATTTTTTTGTGCATGCCAACAAAACACCTCTACCAAATTTTGGGACAAAACTCTTTCTAAAAAAATTTTAAAAAATCTCGAACCGCAAAATGTTTCGAAAATCATGAAAAATAGAAAACGGGTTGTCTTGCCATGAAACTTCACATGAAGGCTTAGGGGACCACTGCATGAATTTACAACCCATAAAAATGGCATTGGCACAGCAGAAATATGAAGATGTGCTTGAACCCACCTACCACCTGTTCAATCCCCGGCTTGCGCATCCTACCTCTCTGGTCGGCTGAGCGCCCGTACGCTCGTTTCGTGGATTGTCTTAGGCATACGGAGTTCATTCCCAATCTAAGATTGGACCAGACCGAGGGTTGTAGCAACAGGATCGATAGCACATAGGGGGGACCGGGCCAATCCCCGACGTATGCATTCTACCTCTCCGGCCGACTGAGCGTCCGTTCACCCATTTCGTGGGTTGGCTTAAGCATAGGGAGTTCATTCTATGTCTCAACCCCAGCCGGACCAAGGGTTGTGGTAGCGGGACCGATAGCATGCAGAGGTGGACCGGGCCGATCCCCGACTTGTGCCTTATGCCTCTCCGGTCGGCTCAGTAACCGCACGCTCGTTTCATGGGTTGACTTAGGCATACGAAGTTCATTCCTAGTCTAAGATCGGATCGGACCGAGGGTTGTAGGAGCAGGATCGACAGCACGTGGGGGGACCGAGCCAATCCCTGGCTTGCACATTCTGCCTCTCCGACCAGCTGAGCACCTGCACGCTTGTTTCGTGGGTTGGCTTAGGCATACGGAGTTCATTCCATGTCTAAGCATACGGAGTTCATTCCCAGTCTAAGATTGGATCAAACCGAGGGTTGCGGCAGCAGGACCAGCAGTATGATCGACAGCATGCAGGGGGGACCGAGTCGATCCCCGGCTTGCACATTCTGCCTCTCTGGCTGGTTGAACGGCCGCATGCTCGTTTCGTGGGTTGGCTTAGGCATACGGAGTTCATTCCATGTCTAAGCATACGGAGTTCATTCCTTGTCTAAGCATACGAGTTCATTCCCAGTGTAAGATTTTGAGCCATGGGGCACATGCTGAACTCGGGCATGTGCTGCTACCATATTTTTTTTGCCCGGGGCACCATTACCGGAGCATTGTCGGAGAGCCTAACCGACGGCATTTGGGGTTCCGGTGATTGGGGGGCCGAGGGGTGTGCACACATGATGTGCGTGGGTGCTGGTACTTGGCCCTTATATTGGCCCCCTATCCCTCATCAAGCCTCAAGAACTCACACCCCCTTAAAAAGCACGCAGAGGGGGATCGGGCTGATCCCCGGCTTGCGTATTATGCCTCTCCGGCCGACTGAGCACCCACACCCTCATTTCATGGGTTGACTTAGGCATACGGAGTTCATCCCCAGTCTAAGATCGGACCAGACCGAGGGTTGCAGTAGCATGATCGACAGTACGTAGTGGGGGCTCGGGCCGGTCCCTGGCTTGTGCATTCTGCCTCTCTGGCCGACTGAGCGCCCGCACGCTCATTTCATGGGTTTGCTTAGGCATATGGAGTTCATTCCATGCCTAAGCATACGGAGTTCATTCCTAGTCTAAGATCAGATCGAACCGAGGGTTGCGAAAGCGAGACCAATAGTATGATCGACAGCATACAGGGGGGACGAGTCGATCCCTAGCTTGCACATTCTGCCTCTCTGGCCGGTTGAGCGACCGCACGCTCGTTTCGTAGGTTGGTTTAGGCATACGGAGTTCATTCCATGTCTAAGCATACGGAGTTCATTCCTTGTCTAAGCATACGGAGTTCATTCCCAGTGTAAGATTTTAAGCCACGGGGCACATGCTGGGCTCGGCCATGTGCTGCTGTCGTATTTTTTTCGCCCGGGGCACCATCACCGAGAGCCTAACCGGCGGCATTTGGGGTTCCGGTGATTGGGGGGGCCGGGGGGTGTGCGCACATGATGTGCGATGGGTGCTGGTACTTGGCCCTTATATTGGCCCCCTATCCCTCATCAAACCTCAAGAACTCACACCCCCTTAAAGAGCATTTGATATTTTATAGTTTTGCTGCTAGTAGCCATTAAAGTGTCTGAAATGGGGACACTTTTTTCAAACGGTCACAAAATCTTCTCCACTTTGAGTTTTTAGCTGAATTTTTTTTGTGGATGCCAACAAAAATACAAGGATCACCTCTACCAAATTTGGGGACAAAACTATTTCTAAAAAAATTTTTAAAAATCTCGAACCGTAAAAAGTTTCAAAAATCATGAAAAATAGAAAACGGGTCGTCTTGCCACAAAACTTCAAATGAAGGCTTAGGGGACCATTGTATGAATTTACAAGCCATAAAAATGGCATTGGCATGGCAGAAATATGAAGATGTGCTTGAACCCACCTACCACCCGTTCGATCCTCGGCTTGCGCATCCTGCCTCTCTGGTCGGCTGAGCACCTGCATGCTCATTTCGTGGGTTGACTTAGGCATACAGAGTTCATCCCCAGTCTAAGTATACAGAGTTCATTCCCAGTCTAAGATCAGACCAGACCGAGGGTTGCGGTAGCAAGATCGGTAGCATGCAGGGGGGACCGAGCCGGTCCCCGGCTTACGCATTTTGCCTCTCCGACAGGTTGAGCGCCCGCATGCCCGTTTTGTGGGTTGGCTTAGGCATAGGGAGTTCATTCCATGTCTCAGCCCCAACCAGACTGAGGGTTGTGGCAGTGGGATCGACAGCACACAGAGGGGGACCGGGTCGATCCCTGGCTTGCGCACTATGCCTCTCTGTTCGACTCAGCACCCGCACGCTCGTTTCATGGGTTGACTAAGGCATACGGAGTGCATTCCCAGTATAAGATCGGATCAGACTGAGGGTTGCGATAGCAGGATCAACAACACGTAAGGGGGATCGGGCCGATCCCCGGCTTGTGCATTCTGTCTTTTTGACCGGCTGAGCGCCCGCACGTTCGCTCGTTTCGTGGGTTGGCTTAGGCATACGGAGTTCATTCCATGTCTAAGCATAGGAGTTCATTCCCAGTCTAAGATCGGATCGGACCGAGGGTTGCGGCAGTAGGACCAGTAGCAGGATCGACAGCACGCAGGGGGGACCGAACCGATCCCCAACTTACGCATTTTACCTCTCCGATCGGCTGAGTGCCTGTACCCTCGTTTCATAGGTTGGCTTTGGCATACGGAGTTCATTCCATGTCTAAGCCCCAGCCGGACTGAGGGTTGTGGTAGCAGGATCAGCAGCGAGATCGAGAGCACATAAAGGGGGACCGAGCTGATCCCCGGCTTACGCATTACACCTTTCTGGCTGACTGAGCGGCCGTACACTCGTTTTATGGGTTGACTTAGGCATACAAAGTTCATCCCCGGTCCAAGCATACGTAGTTCATTCCCAGTCTAAGATCAGACCAAACCGAGGGTTGTGGCAGCAGGATCGACAGCACGCAGGGGGGATCGGGTCGATCCTCAGTTGGCGCATTCTGCCTCTTTGGCGGGCTGAGCGCCCGCACGCCCGTTTCGTGGGTTGGCTTAGGCATAGGGAGTTCATTCTATGTCTAAGCCCCAGCAGAACCGATGGTTATGGCAACGGGACTGGTAGCACGTAAAGTGGGACGGGGCTGATCCTCGGCTTGCGCATTATGCCTCTTCGATCGGCTTAGTGCCCGTATGCTCGTTTCATGGGTTGACTTATGCATACAGAGTTCATTCCCAGTCTAAGATCAGACCAGACCGAGGGTTGCAGTAGTAGGATCGACAGCACATAGGGGGGATCCGGCCGATCCCCGGATTGTGCATTCTGCCTCTCCGGTCGGCTAAGCGCCCGCACGTTTGTTTCGTGGGTTGGCTTAGGCGTACGGAGTTCATTCCATGTCTAGGCATATGGAGTTCATTCCCAGTCTAAGATTTTGAGCCACGATGCACTTGTTGGGCTCGGGCATGTGCAGCTGCTGCATTTTTTTCGCCCAGGGCACCATCGCCAGAGCATCGTCGGAAAGCATAATCGGCGGCATTGGGGGTTCTGGCGATTGGGGGGCAGGGGACTATTCGCACATGATGTGCGATGGGTGCTGGTACTTGGCCCTTATATTGGCCCCCTATCCCTCATCAAACCTCTAGAACTCACACCCCCATAAAGAGCATTTGAGATTTTATAGGTTTGCTGCCAGTAGCCATTAAAGTGTCTGAAATGGGGACACTTTTTTCAAACTATCACAAAATCTTCTCCACTTCGAGTTTTTAGCTGAATTTTGTTGTGCATGCCAAGAAAAATACAAGGATCACCTCTACCAAATTTGGGGACAAAGCTCTTTCTAAAAAAATTTTAAAAAATCTCAAACCGCAAAAAGTTTGGAAAATCGTGAAAAATAGAAAACGGGTCGTCCTGCCACGAAACTTCACATGAAGGCTTAGGGGACCATTGTATGAATTTACAAGACATAATAATGGCATTGGCATGGCAGAAATATGAAGATATGCTTGAACCCACCTACCATCCGTTCGATCCTCGGCTTGCGCATCCTGCCTCTCTGGTCGGCTGAGCGCCTGCATGCTCATTTCATGGGTTGACTTAGGCATACGGAGCTCATCCCCAGTCTAAGCATACAGAGTTCATTCCCAGTCTAAGATCGGACCGAATCGAGGGTTCCGACAGTAGGATCGGCAGCATGCAGGGGGGACTGAACCGATCCCCGGCTTGCGCATTCTGCCTCTCTGGCCGGCTGAGCGCCTTGCACACCCGTTTCGTGGGTTGGCTTAGGCATAGGGAGTTCATTCCATGTCTAAGCCCCAGTCGAACTGATGGTTGTGGCAGCGGGACCAACAGCACACAGAGGGGGACCAGACCGATCCCCGGCTTGCGCATTATGCCTCTTCGGTGGGCTCAGTGCCCGCACGCTCGTTTCATGGGTTGACTTAGGCATACAGAGTTCATTCCCAGTCTAAGATCAGACCGGACTAAGGGTTGCGATAGCAGGATCGACAGTACGTAGGGGGAACCGGGTCGATCCCCGTCTTGTGGATTCTACCTTTTTGTCCGGTTGAGCGCCCGCACGTACGCTTGTTTCGTGGGTTGGCTTAGGCATACGGATTTCATTCCATGTCTAAGCATACAGAGTTCATTCCCAGTCTAAGATTGGACCAGACCGAGGGTTACGACAGCAGACCAGTAGCAGGATCGGCACCATACAGGGGGGATCGGGCCGATCCTCAGCTTGCGCATTCTACCTCTCTGACCGACTGAGTGGCCACACGCTCGTTTCGTGGGTTGGCTTAGGCATACAGAGTTCATTCCATGTCTAAGCCCCAGTCGGAGTAAGGGTTGTGGCAGTAAGACCGGTAATGGGATCGGCAACACGCAAAGGGGGACCGGGCTGATCCTCGGCTTGCGCATTATGCCTCTCCGGCCGACTGAGCGCCCGCACGCTCGTTTCATGGTTTGACTTAGGCATACGAAGTTCATCCCCCGTCTAAGCATACGGAGTTCATTCTCAGTCCAAGATCGGACCGGACCGAAGGTTGTGGCAGCAGGATCGGCAGCACGTAGGGGGACCGGGTCGATCCCCGAGTTGCGCATTCTGCCTCTCCAATCGACTGAGTGCCCGCACGTCCGTTTCATGGGTTGGCTTAGGCATAGGGAGTTCATTCCTTGTCTAAGCCCTAGCCGGACCGAGGGTTGTGGCAGCGGGACCGGCAGCAGGTAGAGGGGGATCGGGCCGATCCTCGGCTTGTGCATTATGCCTCTCTGGCAGGCTCAACACCCACACACTCGTTTCATGGGTTGACTTAGGCATACGGAGTTCATTCCCAGTCTAAGATCGGATCGGACCGAGGGTTGCGGCAGTAGGATCGATAGCACGCAGGCAGGGACCGGGTCAATCCTTGGCTTACGCATTTTGCCTCTCTGGAGGCCCGTTTCATGGGTTGGCTTAGGCATAGGGAGTTCATTCCATGTCTAAGCCCTAGCCGGATCGAGGGTTGTGGTAGCGGGACCGATAGCACACAGAGAGGGACCGGGCTGATCCCTAACTTGCGCATTATACCTTTTCGGCTGGCTCAACGCCCTCACGCTCATTTTGTGGGTTGACTTACGCATACGGAGTTCATTCCCAATCTAAGATTAGACAGGACCGAGGGTTGCGACAGTAGGATCGACAGCACCCAAGGGGGGACTGGGCCGATCCCCAGCTTGCGCATTCTACCTCTCCAGCCGGCTGAGCACCCGCACGCTCGTTTCATGGGTTGGGTTAGGCATACGAAGTTCATTCCATGTCTAAGCATACGGAGTTCATTCCCAGTCTAAGATCAATCTGGATCGAGGGTTACGGCAAGACAAGCAACAAGATCTACAGCAAGTAAGGGGGACCGGGCCGATCCTCGGCTTGTGCATTCTGCCTCTTCGGTGGGCTGAGCACCCACACGCTCATTTCGTGGGTTGGCTTAGGCATAGGGAGTTCATTACATTTCTAAGCCCCAACCGGACCGAGGGTTGTGGCAGCGAGGTCGACAGCACGCAGCAGGGGATCGGGCTGATCCCCAGCTTGCACATTATGCCTCTCAGGCCGATTGAGCGCCCGCACGCTCGTTTTGTGGGTTGACTTAGGCATACGAAGTTCATCCCCAGTCTAAGCATACGGAGTTCATTCCCAATCTAGGATCGGATCAGACTGAGGGTTGCGACAGCAGGATCGGCAGCATGCAAAGGGAACCGGGTCGATCCCCAGCTTGTGCATTCTACCTCTCCGATCGACTGAGTGCCCGCACGCCCGTTTCGTGGGTTGGCTTAGGCATAGGGAGTTCATTCCATGTCTAAGCCCCAGTCGGACCGAGGGTAGTGGCAATGGGACCGGCAGCATGCAGAGGGGAACTGGGCCGATCGCTCGACTTGCGCATTATGCCCATTCGATCGGCTCAGCGCCCGCACGCTCGTTTCATGGGTTGACTTATGCATACGGAGTTCATTCCCAGTCTAAGATCGGATCGGACCGGACCGAGGGTTGTGGCAGCAGGATCGATACCACGCAGGGGGGACCGGGTTGATCCCCGGCTTGCGCATTCTACCTTTTCGGTCGGCTAGGCGCCCGCAAGCTCATTTCGTGGGTTGGCTTAGGCATAGGGAGTTCATTCCATGTCTAAGCCCCAGCCAGACTGAGGGTTGTGGCAGCGGGACCGACAGCAGGTAGAGGGAGACCGGCCCATCCCTGCTTGCGCATTGTGCCTCTCTGGCCAGCTCAACGCCCGCACACTTGTTTCGTGGGTTGACTTAGGCATACGGAGTTCATTCCCAGTCTAAGATCGGACCAGACCGATGGTTGCGGTAGTAGGATCGATAGCACGCAGGGGGGACTGGGTCGATCCCCAGCTTACGTATTCTGCCTCTCCGACCAGCTGAGTGCCCGCACGTTCATTTCATGGGTTGGCTTAGGCATACAGAGTTCATTCGATGTCTAAGCATACGGAGTTCATTCCCAATTTAAGATCAGACCGAACCTAGTGTTGCGACAGCAGGACCAACAGCAAGATCGGCAGCACGCTGGGGTGGATCGAGCCAATCCCCGGCTTGTGCATTCTGCCTCTCCAGCTGACTGAGCAACCGCACGCTCGTTTCATGGGTTGGCTTAGGCATACGGAGTTCATTCCATGTCTAAGCCCCAATAGGATCGACAGCGGGATCGACAGCACGCAGAGGGGGACCGAGCCGATGCCCGGGTGGCATATTATGTTTCGTGGGTTGGCTTAGGCATACGGAGTTCGTTCCATGTCTAACCATACGAAGTTCATTCCCAGTCTAAGATCGGATCAGACTGAGGGTTGCGGCAACAAGATCGATAGCACGCAAGGGGTCCAGGCCGATCCCCGACCTGCGCATTCTGCCTCTCCGACCAGCTGAGCGCCCGCACGCCCGTTTCGTGGGTTGGCTTAGGCATAGGGAGTTCATTCCATGTCTAAGCCCCAGCAGGACCGAGGGTTGTGGCTCCGGGATCGACAACGGGATCGGTAGCACGCGGAGGGGGATCGGGCTGATCCCCGACTTACGTATTATGCCTCTCTGGCTGGCCTCTCTGGACGGCTGAGCGCCCGCACGCTCGTTTCATGGGTTGACTTAGGCATACGAAGTTCATCACCAGTCTAAGCATACGGAGTTCATTCCCATTCTAAGATCGAAAGGAACCGAGGGTTGCGGCAGCAGGATCGGCAGCACACAAGGGGGACCGGGCTTATCCCAGGCTTGTGCATTCTGCCTCTCCGGTCAGTTGAGCACCCGTACTCCCATTTTGTGGGTTAGCTTAGGCAAAGGGAGTTCATTCCATGTCTAAGCCCCAGCCGGACCAAGGGTTGTGGTAGTGGGATCAGTAGCACGTAGAGGGGGACCGGGCTGATCCCCGGCCTGCGCATTATGCCTCTTCGATTGGCTCAGTGCCCGCACGCTCATTTTGTGGGTTGTCTTATGCATACGAGTTCATTCCCAGTCTAAGATCAGACCAGACCTAGGGTTACAATAGCAGGATCAACAAAACGCAGGGGGGACTGGGCTGATCCCTGGCTTGTGCATTCTACCTCTCCGGTCGGCTGAGCGCCCGTACGCTCGTTTCGTAGGTTGGCTTAGGCATACGGAGTTCATTCCATGTCTAAGCATACGGAGTTCATTTCCAGTCTAAGATTTTGAGCCACGATGCACATGCTGGGCTCGGGCATGTGCTGGTGCTGCATTTTTTCGTCGGGGGCACCATCGCCGGAGCATCGTCGGAGAGCCTAACCGGTAGCATTGGGGGTTTCGACGATTGGGGGGGCCGGGGGGTGTGTGCACATGATGTGCGATGGGTGCTGGTACTTGGCCCTTATATTGGCCCCCTATCCCTCATCAAACCTCAAGAAATCACACCCCCTTAAAGAGCATTTGAGATTTTATAGGTTTGCTGCCAATAGCCATTAAAGTGTCTGAAATGGGGACACTTTTTTCTAGCGATCACAAAATCTTCTCCACTTCGAGTTTTTTGCTGAATGTTTTTGTGCATGCCAACAAAAGTACAAGGATCACCTCTACCAAATTTGGGGACAAAACTCTTGCTAAAAAATTTTAAAAAATCTAGAACCTAAAAAAGTTTTAAAAATCAAGAAAAATAGAAAACGGGTCGTCTTGCCGCGAAACTTCACATGACGGCTTAGGGGACCCTTGTATGAATTTACAAGCCATAAAAATGGCATTGGCATGGCAGAAATATGAAGATGTGCTTAAACCCACCTACCACCCGTTCGATCTCCGGCTTACACATCCTGACTCTCTGGTCGACTGAGCGCCCGCACGCTCATTTCGTGGGTTGATTTAGGCATACGGAGTTCATCCCTAGTCTAAGCATACGGAGTTCATTCCCAGTCTAAGATCAGATCGGACCGATGGTTGTGGTAGCAGGATCGACAACATGCAGGGGGGACCGGGTTAACCCCTGGATTTCGCATTCTACCTCTCCGGTCGGCTGAGCGCCCGCACGCCCGTTTCGTGGGTTGGCGTAGGCATAAGGAGTTCATTCCATGTCTATGCCCCAGTCGGACCGAGGGTTTTGGCAGTGGGACCGACAGCATGCATAGGGGGACCGGGTCGATCCTTGGCTTGCACATTATGCCTCTCTAGCCGGCTCAGCACCTGCATGCTCGTTTCGTGGGTTGATTTAGGCATACATAGTTCATTCCCAGTCTAAGATTGGATCGGACCGAGGGTTGCGACAGCAGGATCGATGCGCACAGGGGGGATCGGGCCGATCCCCGGCTTGCACACTCTGCCTCTCCAGTCGGCTGAGCACCTGCACGCTCGTTTCATGGGTTGGCTTAGGCATATGGAGTTCATTCCATGTCTAAGCATATGTTCATTCCCAGTCTAAGATAGGATCAGACTGAGGGTTGCGACAATAGGACCAACAGCAGGATCGGCATCACGTAGAGGGGATCGGTCCGATCCCCGCTGGCACATTCTGCCTCTCCGGCTAGCTGAGCGCCCGCACGCTCATTCCGTGGTTTGGCTTAGGCATACGGAATTCATTCCATGTCTAAACCCCAGCCAGACTGAGGGTTGTGGCAGCAGGACCAATAACAGGATCGACAGCACGCAGAGAAGGATCGGGCTGATCCTTGGCTTGCACATTTATTCCTCTTCGATCGGCCTCCCCGGCCGGTTGAGCGCTCGTACGCTCGTTTCATGGGTAGCCTTGGGCATATAGAGTTCATCCCCAGTCTAAGCATACGGAGTTCATTCCCAGTCTAAGATCGGACTGAACCGAAGGTTGTGGCTGCAGGATCGACAGGACGCAGGGGGACCGAGCCGATCCCCGGCTAGTGCATTCTGCCTCTCCAGTCGGCTAAGTGCCCGCACGTCCATTTCATGGGTTGGCTTAGGCATAGGGAGTTCATTCCATGTCTAAGCCCCTGCTGGATCGAGGGTTGTGGCAGCGGGACCGGCGGCACGCAGAGGGGGACCAGGTCGATCCCTGGCTTGTTCATTATGCCTCTTCGACCGTCTTGGTGCCCACACGCTCGTTTCATGGGTTGACTTATGCATACAGAGTTCATTCCCAGTCAAAGATCAGACCAGATCGAGGGTTGTGGCTGCAGGATCGACAGCACGCAGGGGGGATCGAGTTGATCCCCGGCTTGCATATTCTACCTCTCTGGCCTGCTGAGTGCCCGCACGCTCGTTTCGTGGGTTGCTTTAGGCATACGAAGTTCATTCCATGTCTAAGCATACGAAGTTCATTCCCAGTCTAAGATTTTGAGCCACGGTGCACATGCTGGGCTCAGGCATATGCTGATGCTACATTTTTTCCCCCGAGGCACCATTGTTGGAGAATCGCTAAAGAGCCTAACCGGTGGCATTGGGGGTTCCGGCGATTGGGGGGGCCGGGGGGTATGCGCACATGATGTATGATGGATGCTGGTACTTGGTCCTTATATTGGCCCCCTATCCCTCATCAAGCCTCTTCGGTCGGCTGAGTGCCCGCACACTCGTTTCATGGGTTGGCTTAGGCATACAAAGTTCATTCCATGTCTAAGCCCCAGTCGGATAGAGGGTTGTGGTAGCAGGACCGACAGCGGGATCGATGGCATGTAGAGGGGGATCAGGCTGATCCCCGGCTTACGTATTATGCCTCTCCGGCCGGCTCAATGTCTGCACGCTCGTTTTGTGGGTTGACTTAGGCATACGGAGTTCATTCCCAGTCTAAAAGGGATCGGACCAAGGGTTGCGGCAGCAGGATCGACAGCACACAGGGGGGATCGAGCCGTTCCCTAGCTTGCGCATTCTAACTTTCCAGCCGACCAGGGGTTGCGACAGCAGGACCAGAAATAGGATCGACAACACGCAGGGGGGACCGGGCCGATCCCCGGCTTACACATTCTGCCTCTCCGGTCGGCTGAGCGCCCGCACGCTCGTTTCATGGGTTGACTTAGGCATACGGAGTTCATCCCCAGTCTAAGCATATAGAGTTCATTCCCAATCTAAGTTCATACCGAACCGAGGGTTGCGGCAGTAGGATCGGCAGCACGTAGGGTAGACCAGGCTGATCCCCGACTTGCGCATTCTGCCTCTCCGGCCAGCTGAGTGCCTGCACGCTCGTTTCTTGGGTTGGCTTAGGCATAGGGAGTTCATTCTATGTCTAAACCCCAGCCGGACCGAGGGTTGTGGCAGCGGGACCGACAGCACGCAGAGGGGGACTGGGCCAATCCCTGGCTTGCGCATTGTGCCTCTCCGGCCGGCTCAACGCCGCACGCTCGTTTCGTGGGTTGACTTATGCATACGGAGTTCATTCTGAGTCTAAGATCAGACTGGACCAAGGGTTGCGGCAGCAAGATCGACAGCATGTAGGGGGGACCGGGCCAATCCCCGGCTTGCACATTCTGCCTCTCTGACCGGCTGAGCGCCCTCACGTTCATTTCATGGGTTGGCTTAGGCATACGGAGTTCATTCCATGTCTAAGCATACGGAGTTCATTCCCAGTGTAAGATTTTGAGCTACGGTGCACATGCTAGGCTCGGGCATGTGCTGGTGCTGCATTTTTTCACCCGAGGCACCATCGTCGGAGCATCGTCGGAGAGTCTAACCGACGGCATTGGGGGTTCCGATGATTGGGGGGGCCGGGGGGTGTGCGCACATGATTTGCAATGGGTGCTAGTACTTGGCCTTTATATTGGCCCCCTATCCCTCATCAAACTTGGAGAACTCACACCCCCTTAAAGAGCGTTTGAGATTTTATAGGTTTGCTGCCAGTACCCATTAAAGTGTATGAAATAGGGACACTTTTTTCAAATGGTCACAAAATCTTTTCCACTTCAAGTTTTTAGCTGAAATTTTTTGTGCATGCCAATAAAAATACAAGGATCAGCTTTACGAAATTTGGGGACAAAACACTTTCTAAAAAAATTTTAAAAAATCTTGAACCGTAAAAAGTTTTGAAAATTGTGAAAAATAGAAAATGGGTCGTCTTGCCACGAAACTTCATATGAAGGCTTAGGGGACCATTGTATGAATTTACAAGCCATAAAAATGGCATTGGCATGGCAAAAATATGAAGATGTGCTTGAACCCACCTACCACCCGTTCGATCCCCGCTTGTGCATCCTGCCTCTCTGGTCGGCTGAGCGTTCGCACGCTCGTTTCATGGGTTGACTTAGGCATACGGAGTTCATTCCCAGTCTAAGATCAAACTAGACTGAGGGTTGTGGTAGCAGGATCGGCAGCACGTAGGGGGGACCGGGCCGATCCCAGGCTTGCGTATTCTGCCTCTCTGGCCGACTGAGCGCCTGCACTCCCGTTTCGTGGGTTGGCTTAGGCATAGGGAGTTCATTCCATGTCTAAGCCCCAGTCGAATCGAGGGTTGTGGCAGCGGGATGGCAGCACGCAGAAGAGGACCGAGCCGATCCCCAGCTTGTGCATTATGCCTCTCCGGTCGGCTCAACGCCTGCACGCTCATTTCATGGGTTAACTTAGGCATACGGAGTTCATTCCCAGTCTAAGATCGGACCGAACTGAGGGTTGTAGCAGTAGGATCGACAACATGCAAGGGGGACCGAGCCAGTCCTTGGCTTGCGCATTCTGCTTCTCCGGCCGATTGAGTGCCCGCACGTTCATTTCGTGGGTTGGCTTAGGCATACGGAGTTCATTCCATATCTAAGCATACGAAGTTCATTCCCAGTCTAAGATCAGACCGGACCGAGGGTTGCGGCAGCAGGATCGATAGCACGTAGGGGGGACTGAGCCGATCCCCAGCTTACGCATTCTGCCTCTCCGGTCGACTGAGCACCCGCATGCTCGTTTCGTGGGTTGACTTAGGCATACGGAGTTCATCCCCTAGTCTAAGCATACGGAGTTCATTCCTAATCTAACATCGGACCAGATTGAGGGTTGCGATAGCAGGATCGACAACATGTAGTGGGGATCGGGCCGATCCTTGGCTTGCGCATTTTGCCTCTCGGGTCGGCTGAGCGCCCGCACGCCCGTTTCGTGGGTTGGCTTAGGTGTAGGGAGTCCATTCCATGTCTAAGCCCCAGCCGGACTGAGGGTTGTGGCAGCGGGATCGACAGCATGCAGAGGGGGACCGAGTCGATCCCCGGCTTGCGCATTGTGCCTCTTCAGTCGGCTCAGTGCCGGAACACTCATTTCATGGGTTGACTTAGGCATACGGAGTTCATTCCCAGTCTAAGATCGAACCAGACCGAGGGTTGCAACAGCAGGATCGACAGCATGCAGGGGGACCTGGCTGGTTCGTGGCTTGCGCATTCTGCCTCTCCAACCAGCTGAGCACCCGCATGCTCGTTTCGTGGGTTGGCTTAAGCATATGGAGTTTATTCCATGTCTAAGCATACGGAGTTCATTCCCAGTCTAAGATCAAATCAGACCGAGGGTTGCGGCAGCAGGACCAACAGCAGAATCAGCAGCATGCAGGGGGGACGGGGCTGAACCCCGACTTGCGCATTATGCCTCTCTAGCCGGCCTGTCCAGTCGGTTGAGTACCCGCACGCTCATTTCGTGGGTTGACCTAGGCATACGGAGTTCATCCCTAGTCTAAGCATACAGAGTTCATTCTCATTCTATGCAGCACGCAGAGAGGGACCAGGCCGATCCTCGGCTTGCACATTATACCTCTCCGGTAGCTCAGCGACCGAACGCTCGTTTCGTGGGTTGACTTAGGCATACAGAGTTCATTCCCAATCTAAGATCAGACCGGACCGAGGGTTGTGGCAGCAGGATCAGGCCGATCCTCGACTTGCGCATTTTGCCTCTTCGGCGGGCTGAGCACCCGCACGCTCGTTTCGTGGTTTGGCTTAGGCATAGGGAGTTCATTCCATGTCTAAGCATATGGAGTTCATTCCCAGTCTAAGATTTTTTGCATGCCAACAAAAATACAAGGATCACCTCTACCAAATTTGGGGACAAAACTCTTTCTAAAAAAATTTTGAAAAATCCAGAATCGTAAAAAGTTTCAAAAATCGTGAGAAATAGAAAACGGGTTGCCTTGCCACGAAACTTCAAATGAAGGCCTAGGGGACAATTGTATGAATTTACAAGCCATAAAAATGGCATTGCCATGGCATAAATATGAAGATGTGCGTGAACCCACCTACCACCCGTTCGATCCACAGCTTACGCATCCTACCTCTCTGGTCAGCTGAGCGTCCGCACGCTCGTTTCGTGGGTTGACTTAGGCATACAGAGTTCATCCCCAGTCTAAGCATACGAAGTTCATTCCCAGTCTAAGATCAGACTGGATTGAGGGTTGCGGTAGCAGGATCGGCACACGCAGGAGGGACTGGCCCGATCTCCTGCTTGCGCATTCTGCCTCTCCAGTTGGCTGAGCGCCCGCACGCTCATTTCGTGGGTTGGCATAGGCATAGGGAGTTCATTCCATGTCCAAGCCCCAGTCGGACCGAGGGTTGTGGTAATGGGATCTGCAGCACGCAGAGGGGGATTGGGCTGATCCTCGGCTGGCGCATTATGCCTCTCTGATCGACCAGTCCCCGCACGCTCGTTTCATGGGTTGACTTAGGCATACGGAGTTCATTCCCAATCTAAGATCAGACCAGATCGAGGGTTCCAATAGCAGGATCGACAGCACACAGGAGGGGCTAGGCTGGTCCCTGGCTTGCGCATTCTACCTCTTCGGCCAGCTGAGTGCCCGCACGCTCATTTCATGGGTTGGCTTAGGTATACGGAGTTCATTCCATGTCTAAGCATGCGGAGTTCATTCCCAATCTAAGATCAGATCAGACCGAGGGTTACGGCAGCAGGCCAGTAGTAGGATCGACAGCATGGCAGGGGGGACCGGGCCGATCCCTGGCTTACGCATTCTGCCTCTCCGACCGGCTGAGCGCCCGCACGCTCATTTCGTGGGTTGGTTTAGGCATACGAAGTTCATTCCATGTTTAAGCCCCAGCCAGACCGAGGGTTATGGCAGCAGGACCGGCAGCGGGATCGACAGCACGTAGAAGGGGACCGAGCTGATCCCTGACTTGCGCATTATGCCTCTTCGATCGGCCTCTCCGACCGGTTGAGCGCCTGCACGCTCGTTTCATGCGTTGACTTAGGCATACGGAGTTCATCCCCAGTCTAAGCATACGGAGTTCATTCCCAGTCTAAGTAGCACGCAGAAGGGGACCGGGCTTGGCATTATGCCACTCCAGCTGGCTCAGTGCCCTGAACGCTCGTTTCGTGGGTTGACTTAAGCATACGGAGTTCATTCCCAATCTAAGATCGGACCAGACCGAGGGTTGCGGCAGTAGGATCAACAGCACGCAGGGGGGACCGGGCTGGTCCTCGGCCTGCTCATCTGCCTCTCCGGTCGACTGAGCACCTGCACGCTCGTTTCGTGGGTTGGCTTAGGCATACGGAGTTCATTCCATGTCTAAGCATATGGAGTTCATTCCTAGTCTAAGATCGGATTGGACCGAGGGTTGCAGCAGCAAGACCAGCAGCAGGATTGATAGCACGTAGGGGTGGACCGGACCGATCCCCAACTTGCGCATTTTGCCCCTTCGGTCGGCCTCTCCGGTCGGCTGAGCGCCCGCACGCTCGTTTCATGGGTTGACTTAGGCAAACAGAGTTCATCCCCAATCTAAGCATACGAAGTTCATTCCCAGTCTAAGATCGGACTGGATCGAGGGTTGTGGCATTCTGCCTCTCTGGTCGGCTAAGCGCCCGCACGCTCGTTTCTTGGGTTGGCTTATGGATACGGACTTCATTCCATGTCTAAGCATACGGAGTTCATTCCCAGTCTAAGAGTTTAAGCCACGGTGCACATGCTGGGCTCGGGCATGTGCTGGTGCCACATTTTTTTCGCCCGAGGCACCATCACCGAAGCATCACCGGAGAGCCTAACTGACGGCATTGGGGGTTCCGATGATTGGGGGGTCAGGGGGTGTGCGCACATGATGTGCGATGGGTGCTGGTACTTGGCCCTTATATTGGCCCCCTATCCCTCATCAAACCTCGAGAACTCACACCCCCTTAAAGAGCTTTTAAGATTTTATAGGTTTGCTGCCAGTAGCCATTAAAGTGTCTAAAATGGGGACATTTTTTTCAAACGGTCACAAAATCTTCTCCACTTCGAGTTTTTAGCTGAATTTTTTTTGTGCATGCCAAAAAAAATACAAGGATAACCTCTACGAAATTTGGCGACAAAACTCTTTCTAAAATAAATTTAAAAAATCCTGAACCATAAAAAGTTTTGAAAATCGTGAAAAATAGAAAATGAGTCGTCTTGCCATGAAACTTCACATGAAGGCTTAGGGGACTATTGCATGAATTTACAACCCATAAAAATGGCATTGGCAAGGCAGAAATATGAAGATATGCTTGAACCAACATACCACCCGTTCGATCCCCAGCTTGCGCATCCTGCCTCTCTTGTCGGCTGAGCCAGACCGAGGGTTGTGGCAGCGGGATCAGCAGCATGCAGAGGGGGACCGAGCCGATCCCTGGCTTGCGCATTATGCCTCTTCGACCGACTCAGCGCCCGCACACTCGTTTCGTGGGTTCACTTAGGCATACGGAGTTCATTCCCAGTCTAAGATCAGACCGGACTGAGGGTTGCGGCAGCAGGATTGACAGCACGCAGAGGGGACCGGGTTGATCCTCGACTTGTGCATTCTGCCTCTCCGATCGGTCGAGCACCCGCATGCCCGTTTCGTGGGTTGACTTAGGCATAGGGAGTTCATTCCATGTCTAAGCCCCAGCCGAATCGAGGGTTGTGGTAGCAGGATCGGCAGCACGCAGAGGGGGACCGGGTTGATCCTCGACTTACGCATTATGCCTCTTCGACTGGCTCAGTGCCCGTACGCTCATTTCATGGGTTGACTTAGGCATACAGAGTTCATTCCCAGTGTAAGATCGGACCAGACCGAGGGTTGCGACAGTAGGATCGACAGCATGCAGGGGGTGATCTCGGCTTGCGCATTCAGCCTCTTCGGTAGGCTAAGCGCCCGCAAGCTCATTTCGTGGGTTGGCTTAGGCATACGGAATTCATTCCCAGCCTAAGATCAGACCGAACTGAGGGTTGCGGCAGTAGGACCAGCAGCAGGATTGGCATCACACAGGGTGGGACCGAGCTAATCCCTGACTTACGCATTCTACCTATCTGGCCAGCTAAGCGCCCGTACGCTCGTTTCGTGGGTTGACTTAGGCATACAGAGTTCATCCCCAATCTAAGCGTACAGAGTTCATTCCCAATCTAAGCGTACAGAGTTCGTTCCCAGTCTAAGATCAGATCGGACCGAGGGTTACGACAGTAGGATCGGTAGCACGTACGTCAGTCCCCGACTTGCGCATTCTGCCTCTCTGGTCGGCTGAGCGCCGGCATGCCCGTTTTGTGGGTTGGCTTAGGCATAGGGAGTTCATTCCATGTATAAGCCCCAGTCAGACCAAGGGTTGTGCCAGTGGGATCGGCAGCACGCAGAGGGGGACCGGGCCGATCCCCGACTTGGGCATTCTGCCTCTCCGGTCGGCTGAGCGCCCGCACGCTCGTTTCGTGGGTTGGCTTGGGCATACGGAGTTCATTCAATGTCTAAGCATACAGAGTTCATTCCCAGTGTAAGAGTTTGAGCCATGGTGCACATGCTATGCTCAGGCATGTGCTGGTGTCGCATTTTTTTGCCCTGGGCACCATCGTTGGAGCATCGCTGGAGAGCCTAACCGGCGGCATTGGGGGTTCCAGCAATTGGGGGGGCCGGGGGGTGTGCGCACAAGATGTGCGATGGGTGCTGGTACTTGGCCTTTATATTGGCCCCCTATCCCTCATCAAACCTCAAGAACTCACACCCCCTTAAAGAGCATTTGAGATTTTATAGGTTTGCTGCCAGTAGCTATTAAAGTGTCTGAAATGGGGACACTTTTTTCAAACGGTCACAAAATCTTCTCCACTTCAAGTTTTTAGCTGAAGTTTTTTGTGCATGCCAAAAAAAATACAAGGATCACATCTACCAAATTTGGACACAAAACTCTTTCTAAAAAAATTTAAAAAAATCCTCGAACCGTAAAAAGTTTCAAAAATGGTGAAAAATAGAAAACGGGTCGTCTTGCCACGAAACTTCACATGAAGGGTTAGGGGACCATTGTATGAATTTACAAGCCATAAAAATAACATTGGCATGGTAGAAATATGAAGATGTGCTTGAACCCACCTACCATCCGTCCGCACGCTCGTTTCATGGGTTGACTTAGGCATACGGAGTTCATCCCCAGTCTAAGCATACGGAGTTCATTCCCAGTCTAAGATCGGATCAGACTGAGGGTTGCAGCAGCAGGATCGACAGCACGTAGGGGGACCGGGCCGATCCCTGGCTTGCGCATTCTACCTCTCCGGCTGGTCGAGCACCCGTACGCCCGTTTCATGGGTTGGCTTAGGCATACGAAGTTCATTCCATGTCTAAGCCCCATCCAGATCAAGGGTTGTGGCAGTGAGACCTGTAGCACGCAGAGGGGGATCAGGCTGATCCCCGACTTGCGCATTATGCCTCTCCGACTGGCTCAACGCTCGTACGCTCGTTTTATGGGTTGACTTAGGCATACAAAGTTCATTCCCAGTCTATGATCGGACCGGATCGAGGGTTACGGTAGCAGGTTTGATAGCACGCAGAGGGGACCGGGTTAGTCCTCAGCTTGGACATTCTGCCTCTCCAGCTGGTTGAGCGCCTGCACGCTCGATTCATGGGTTGGCTTAGGCATACGGAGTTCATTCCATGTCTAAGCATAAGGAGTTCATTCCCAGTCTAAGACCAGCAGTAGGATCGACAGCACGCAGGGGGGGACCGGGTCGATCCTCGACTTACGCATTCTACCTCTCCAGCCGACTGAGTGCCCACACGCTCGTTTGATGGGTTAGCTTAGGCATACGGAGTTCATTCCATGTCTAAGCATATGGAGTTCATTCCCAGTCTAAGATCAGATCGGACTGAGGGTTACGGTAACAGGACCAGCAGCAGGATTGGCAGCACGCAGGGGGGACTGGGTCGATCCTTAGCTTGCGCATTCTGCCTCTCTGGTCGGTGAGCCCGCACGCTCGTTTCGTGGGTTGGCTTAGGCATACAGAGTTCATTCCATGTCTAAGCCCCAGCCGGACCGAAGGTTGTGGCAACAGGACTGGTAGCGGGATCGGTAGCATGCAGAGGGGGATCGGGCTGATTCCCGACTTATGCATTATGTCTCTCTGACCGGCCTCTCCAGCCGGCTGAGCGGCCGCACTTTCATTTCGTGGGTTGAATTAGGCATATGGAGTTCATCCCTTGTCTAAGCATACGGAGTTCATTCCAAGTCTAAGATCAAACCGGACCAAGGGTTGCGACAGCAGGATCGACAGCACGCAGGGGGATCGAACTGATCCCCGACTTGTGCATTCTACGTCCCGACTGGCTGAGTGCCCGCACGATCGTTTCGTGGGTTGGCTTGGGCATAGGGAGTTCATTCCATGTCTAAGCCCTAGCCGGACTGAGGGTTGTGGTAGTGGGACCGACAGCATGCAGAAGGGGATCGGGCTGATCCCTGACTTGCGCATTATGCCTCTCCGGTCGGCTCAGCACCCGAACACTTGTTTCGTGGGTTCACTTAGGCATACGGAGTTCATTCCCAGTCTAAGATCAGACTGAACCGAGGGTTGTGGCAGTAGGATTGACAGCACGCAGTGGGGGATCGGGACGGTCCCCAACTTGTGCATTCTGCCTCTCCGGCCAGCTGAGCGCCCGCACACTCGTTTTGTTGGTTGGCTTAAGCGTACGGAGTTCATTCCATGTCTAAGCATTCGGATTTCATTCCTAGTTTAAGATTGGACGGGACTGATGGTTACGGTAGAGAACCAGTAGCAAGATTGATAGCACGTAGGGGGATCGGGCTGATCTTCAACTTGCGCATTATGCCTCTCCAACCGGTTCAGCACCCGTGTGCTCGTTTCATTGGTTGACTTAGGCATACGGAGTTCATTCCCTGTCTAAGATTGGATCAAACTGAGGGTTGTGGCAGTAGGATCGACAGCACGCAGGGGGGACCAGGTTGATCCTCGGCTTGCGCATTCTGCCTCTCTGGCCGACTGAGCACCCGCATGCTCAATTCGTGGGTTGGCTTAGGCATACGGAGTTCATTCCATGTCTAAGCATACGGAGTTCATTCCCAGTCTAAGATCAGACCGGACCGAGGGTTGCAGCAGTAGGACTAGCAGTAAGATCGACAGTACATAAGGGGGACCAGGCTGATCCCCGGCTTACGTATTCTGCCTCTCTGACCGGCTAAGCACCCGTACGCTCATTTTGTGGGTTGGCTTAGGCATACGGAGTTCATTCCATGTCTAAGCCGCAACCGAACTGAGGGTTATGGCAGCAGGACCGACAACGGGATCGGCAACAAAGCAGAGAGTTACCAGGGCTAATCCTTGGCTTGTGCATTATGCCTTTTCGAACCGACTCTTCGGTCGGTTGAGCGCCCATACGCTCATTTCATGGGTTGACTTAGGCATACGGAGTTCATCCCCAGTATAAGTATACAGAGTTCATTCCCAGTCTAAGATCGGATCGGACCGAGGGTTGCGACAACAGGATCGGCAGCACATAGGGGGGACCGAGCTGATCCTCGGCTTACGCATTCTGACTCTCTGGCCGGCTGAGCGCCTGCACCCCATTTTCATGGTTGGCTTAGGCATAGGGAGTTCATTCCATGTCTAAGCCCCAGTCAGACTGAGGGTTGTGGTAGCGGGACCAGTAGCACGCAGTGGGGGAGTTCATTCCATGTCTAAGCGTACGGAGTTCATTCCATGTCTAAGATTTTGAGCCACGGTGCACGTGCTGGGCTCGAGCATGTGCTGGTTTTACATTTTTTTCACTCAGGGCACCATCGTTGGAGCATCACCGGAGAGCCTAACGGTGGCATTGGGGGGTTCCGGACGACTGGGGGGGCCGAAGGGGTGTGCGCACATGATGTGCGATGGGTGCTGGTACTTGTGTCACGGGCTCCAACCTTAGACTTAGAAACCGTGCGGCCTGAGGCTTTGAATCTCCTCTTTTATGCCTAAGTCAGCCTAAAACACAAGCGTATGGGCATTAGAACAACGGGAAGGGCTGATTACGCAAGTTAAAGAGAAACAGGATAAGAAGGTAGAATTCTAGAAATGCTCTTGTATTCACTGAAACGGAAGTGTTTGATGGTGTATAAATGAGGGAGGAGCAGCCCTCTATTTATGGTTGAGACTCTAGCTTACACTTAATGGCAATATCCCTAGAATAAAGGCTAAAATCATGGGATTATACAGATTACAATCAATCAGGATGTTAACTCCTGATTTTCAGGGTCAACCAAATCTGCTAGGATGCTGCTGCTGATCCTGCCTGCTTCCAGAAGCTTCCCTTATGTGTCCAGCACCTTGGGCCCTTTTGGATGTGGTACGGGCAGCTTGTATGCCAGGCCTTGGTCTCACAGGCTGGCTTGCAAGTTGGGCGGGCATTCTGAACTTGTTTGCTAGCCTTTGCGCGTAGATACCCGCCAGCACGCCTGGTCTACGGGCCTCAACCTCTGGCTCACCTGCTGGTGCGCCTGATGTGCCTGGCATGCCTACCCAGGGTGTGACATTCTCCCCCACCTAATTGCACAATGCCCTCATTGCATCTTCTGCATGGTACTACTTGATCTGGTCCTCGAACTGCCATAAGTCATCTGCTGGTTCCCAGCTCGCCTCACTATCTGGAAGTCCCTTCCAGTGCACCAAGTACTCTTGTCTTGGCTGATAGTTCTTCCATCTCACCTCTTGGTCAGCTATGATGCTCTGGACCTCCTTCTCATATGAGGCCCTTGCTCCCAATGGCGCACGCTTTGACTCTGCCCATCCTGGATCTCCCTCATCCTCATGGAACGGCTTGAGCATGCTCACATGGAACACCAGGTGTACCCTCAGCTTAGGTGGCATATCCAGCTTGTAGGCAACCTTGCCTACCCTCTTGATTACTTGAAAAGGTCCCTCATACCTCTAGACTAGGCCTTTGCGCAGCCCCCTATGGTGCACAATGGGATGCAGCTTCACCAACGCCAAGTCTCCAACCTAGAACTGCACGTCCTGCCTATTTTGGTCTGCCCACTTCTTCGACCTCCTGGCCGCCTTGTGTAGACAAACTCTGGCCAAGTTAATTTGCTCCTGCCATGCCTTGGCAAACTTGTATGCTGCTAGATTTGGCCTTGTATAACCTGCAGCAATTGAACCGGGTGTTAGTGGTTGTTGCCCTACCACAACCTCAAATGGGCTCTAGTTCGTTGCCTCGTTCCTTTGCAAGTTGTAGGAAAACTATGCAATATCTAGCAGCTTTGGCCAGTCCCTTTGTGTGGCACTCACATAGTGCCTGAGGTAGACCTCCAATAGTCCATTCACTTGTTTTGTCTGCCCATCAGTCTGTGGATGCATGCTAGTGGAAAAGTTCAAGTTTGACCCAACAGCTTGAACAACTCAGTCTAGAACCTGCCCGTGAAATGCCCATTCCGATCACTAACAATGGTCTTCGACACTCCCCAGTACACTCTCGGTCCCAATCTCTTGCTGGGCGAATGAGCACTTCTCCCTCTTGACAAACAGCTTGTGCACCCACAGCACCTCGAACACCTGTCTCAAGTGGTCTACATGCTCTCCCAAAGTCTGGCTGTAGATCACAATGTCATCCAAATAAACCACAACAAACCGATCAAGGAATGACTGAAGTACCTTGTTCATAAGGGTGCAGAATGTTGCTGGGGCGTTCATGAGTCCGAAAGGCATCACCAAGAACTCATACGAACCATACCAAGTGACACATGCTGTCTTTGGCTCATCTCCCTCCGCGATCCTGACTTGATAGTAGCCTGACCTCAAATCCAGCTTGGTGAACCACCTTGCGCTCCCAAGTTGATCGAACAAGTCCGCAATGAGTGGGATGGGGTACTTGTTCTTGATGGTCAGCTTGTTCAAAGCCCGGTAGTCTATGCACAGTCGCAACGACCCATCATGCTTGCGCTAAAATAGAACCGGTGCACCATAGGGTGCCTTCGATGGCCTGATGAAGCCAGCATCAACTAACTCTTTGAGCTGCTTCCTCAACTCCTCCAACTCTGGTGGAGACATTCAGTAAGGGGCTCTAGCTGGTGGCTTGGCCTCGGACACCAGCTCGATCTTGTGGTCCACCTCTCTCTTAGATGGTAGCTTGCTAGGTAGCTTTGCAGGCATCACATCACTAAAGGTCTTCAGCACCTTTAGCACCTCCAAAGGTGACTCGATCTCCTTCTCCCTCGGCTCATCATATTTCAGGGCTGCCAAGAAGGTGTCTTCTTGTCTGCTTATCGCCTTGGCAAATTGGATGGCTGACACCACCCGTGACCCAACTCCAGACCCTCTCTTCAATGGCACTAGGCATTGGCACCGTGCATCCAAGATGCAAACACAATTGGCAAAAGGCACAAGGAGGGCGTTAATTCGAACAAGGAAATCCAACCCAATCACAAACTCATAGTTGTCAAAGGGTATTACCTCAATGGTCTCCTTGCCTTTCTAGTCTCCAAGCTGCAACTCCACTCCCCGCGCTACTCCAATGGCTAGAACTTTATTGGAGTTCACCGTTCTGATGGTACCAGTCCCTTTCTGCACCTTTAGTCTAAGCTTCTGGGCTCTATCACCTGAAATAAAAAGATGTGAGGCACCTATGTCCACCAGTGCGCTCACCTTCTGACCTGCAACCATCAGATCTGCAAACATCAAGCCTTTTGGCTTGTGGCTCCCCTTACTCTAGACAGCATTAAGCACCAACGACCCAAGCTTTGCTGCCCTTGACTCTGGCTTCTCACCAGACTCCTTGTCTATAGTAGCCAGCTTGCCCTTCTGCGAGCAATTACGTGTTATGTGGCTCCCTCCACATAGGTAGCATGCTAGTGGCTCTCGGTCCTCCTTTGCTTTCCACTTGCCTGCTAGTGGCTTCCTCTCGCCATCCTTCGTTGAACGGTCTTGGTCTCCATCCTTGGACTCCCAATCATGGTCCTTCCCCTTGGACTGCTTCTTCCAGTCCCTATCATCCCTACCCTTACCATTGGGCTTGGTAGACTCGAACTTGTTCAGAGGCTTGAACTCTATCAAGGCCTCGACAGTAGTCATGGCTTTAGCCAAGTCATGAACTCCTCTCCTTTGTAGCTCATGCTTCACCCACGGCTTCAGCCCATCCATGAAAGCAAATAAGGCATCCTTCTCACCTAGATCCGAGATCTGTAGCATCAGTTCAGAGAATTTTTGGACATACTCCCTTATGTCCCCTTGCTAGCTCAGCCTATGCAACTTTGCCCGTGCCTCATCATCAGCATACTCCGAGTAAAATTGTTCTCTGAACTCCTTTTGAAACTCTGCCCAGGTTCCAATCTTGGCACTCCCACGCCTGACATCATCACACCTGCGCCTCTACCACAATAAGGCTACATCAGTGAGATACATAGTAGCGGTGCTTACCTTTATCGCCTCGTCTTGCATGCCCATGGCCTGGAAGTACTGCTCCATACCCCAAAGGTAGTTATCTACTTCCTTGGCTATCCTAGTCCCCTTGAACTCTTTAGGCTTGGGGACATCCAATCTGGACTTGGACACTTCAGCAAACAAGCCATTCCCAATGGCAGTCTTGCAAGCAACGAGCTCACTGGTAAGCTCCTCCATCCGCTGGCGCATGGCCTCCATGCCATTGTGCAAGGTCAGCACTTCAGCCTCCAAGGTCTGATTCTTTTGGGTGAACACGTCCAAGCCTTTGTTGAGAGCAGCTTGTAGCTCACTTTTGATCTCCTCCCTCATGGAGTCTAGCGATGTAATGTGAGTCTCTACCCCCTCAAGCTTCTCTCCCATGTCACCCATGGTCACCTCCACCTTGGCCAGCCTACCATCCATGGTAGACCAGATATCTCTAGAACTGGCTCTCCTCTTTCTTCCACGCCCATGCTCCTGGGCCTCTGGTTGTTGGTTAAAAGCGTCACTTTGGGACGCCATCTTAACAGCACGTAGGGGGGATCGGGCCGATCCCCGGCTTTTGCATTTTGCCTCTCCGACCGGCTGAGCGCCCGCACGCCCATTTCGTGGGTTGGCTTAGGCATAGGGAGTTCATTCCATGTCTAAGCCCCAGTCGGACTGAGGGTTGTGGTAGCGGGACTGGCAGCACGTAGAGGGGGACTGAACCGATCCCCTGCTTGCGTATTATGCCTTTTCGATCGGCTCAGCGCTCGCACGCTCATTTCATGGGTTGGCTTAGCCATACGGAGTTCATTCCCAGTCTAAGATCGGATCAAATCGAGGGTTGCGGTAGCAGATCGATAGCACACAAGAGGGATTGGGCAGGTCCTCGGCTTACGCATTCTACCTCTCCAACCGATTGAGCGCCCGTACGCTCGTTTCGTGGGTTGGCTTAACCATACAGAGTTCATTCCATGTCTAAGGATACGGAGTTCATTCCCAGTCTAAGATCGAATCGGACCGAGGGTTGCGGCAGTAAGACAAGCAGCAGGATCGACAGCACGCAGGGGGAGACCGGGCCGATCCCCGGCTTGCGCATTCTGCCTCTTTGGCCGGCTGAGCACCCGCACGCTCATTTCATTGGTTGGCTTAGGCATACGGAGTTCATTCCATGTCTAAGCCCCAACCGGATCGAGGGTTGTGGTAACAGGACGACAGCAGGATCGACAGCACGTAGAAGGGGACCAGGCTGATCCCCGACTTACGCATTATGCCTCTTCGGCCGGCTGAGCGTCCGTACGCTCTTTCCGTGGGTTGACTTAGGCATACGTAGTTCATCCCCAGCCTAAGCATACAGAGTTCATTCCCAGTCTAAGACAGGATCGACATCACGCAGGGGGGACCAGGCCGATCCCCGGCTTGCGCATTCTGCCTCTCCGGCCGGTTAAGCTCCCACACACCCGTTTCGTGAGTTGGCTTAGGCATAGGGAGTTCATTCCATGTCTAAGCCCCAGCCAGACCGAGGGTTGTGGCAGTGGGACTAGCAGCACGCAGAGGGGGATCGGGTCGATCCTCGGCTTGCGTATTATGCCTCTCCGATCGGCTCAGTGCCCGAACGCTCGTTTCGTGGGTCGACTTAGGCATACGGAGTTTATTCCCAATCTAAGATCGGACCGGACTGAGGGTTGCGACAGCAGGATTGACGCACCTAGGGGGATCGGGTCGATCCCCGGCATGCGCATTCCGCCTCTCCGGCCGACTGAGCACCATCACGCTCATTTCGTGGGTTGGCTTATGCATACAAAGTTCATTCCATGTCTAAGCATACAGAGTTCATTCCCAATCTAAGATCGGACTGGACCGAGGGTTACGGTAGTAGGACCAGCAGCAGGATCGGCAGCACGCAGGGGGGGACTGGGCCGATCCCCGACTTGCGCATTTTGCCTCTCCGGCCGGCTGAGCGCCCGCACGCTCGTTTCAAGGGTTGGCTTAGGCATACGGAGTTCATTCCATGTCTAAGCATACGGAGTTCATTCCTAGTCTAAGAGTTTGAGCCACGGTGCACATGTTGGGCTCGGGCATGTGCTGGTGCCGCATTTTTTTTGCCCGGGGCACCATCGCCGGAGCATCGCCAGAGAGCCTAACCGGTGGCATTAGAAATTCATCCCCAATCTAAGCATACGGAGTTCATTCCCAGTCTAAGATCAAATCAGACTGAGGGTTGCGCTAGCAGGATCGGCAGCACGCAAGGGGGACCGGGCCAATCCCCGACTTGCGCATTCTTCCTCTTCGATCGACTGAGCGCCCACACGCCCGTTTCATGGGTTGGCTTAGGCATAGGGAGTTCATTGCATGCCTAATCACTAGCTGGATCGAGGGTTGTGGCAGCGGGATAGATAGCATGCAGAGGGGGACTGGATCGATCCTCGGCTTGCGCATTCTGCCTCTCTGGCCGGCTGAGCGCCCGCACACTCGTTTTGTGGGTTGGCTTAGGCACACGGAGTTCATTCCATGTCTAAGCATACGGAGTTCATTCCCAGTCTAAGATTTTGAGCCATGATGCACATGCTGGGCTCGAGCATGTGCTGGTGCCGCATTTTTTTTGCCCGGGGCACCATCGCCGGAGCATCACCAGAGAGCCTAACCGGCGGCATTGGGGGTTTCCGACGATTGGGGGGCCGGGGGGGTGTGCGCACATGTTGTGTGATGGGTGCTGGTACTTGGTCCTTATATTGGCCCCCTATCCCTCATCAAACCTCAAGAACTCACACCCCCTTAAAGAGCATTTGAGATTTTATAGGTTTGCTGCCAGTAGCCATTAAAGTGTCAGAAATGGGGACACTTTTTTCAAATGGTCACAACATCTTCTCCACTTTGAGTTTTTAGCTGAATTTTTTGTTGCAAGCCAAAAAAAATACAAGGATCACCTCTACCAAATTTGGGGACAAAACTCTTTCTAAAACAATTTTAAAAAATCCTAAACAGCAAAAAGTTTAAAAAATCGTGAAAAATAGAAAATGGGTGGTCTTGCCACGAAACTTGACATGAAGGCTTAGGGGACCATTGTATGAATTTACAAGCCATAAAAATGGCATTGGCATGGCAGAAATATGAAGATGTGCTTGAACCCACCTACCAACCGTTAAATCCCTGGCTTGCGCACCCTGTCTCTCTGGTCGGCTGAGCGTTCGCACGCTCGTTCTGTGGGTTGACTTAGGCATACGGAGTTCATCCCCAATCTAAGCATGCAGAGTTCATTCCCAGTGTAAGATCAGACCGGACCGAGGGTTACGACAGCACGCAGGGGGGACCGGGCTGATCCCCGGTTTGCGCATTCTACCTCTCTAGCCGGCTGAGCGCCCGCACGCCGATTTCGTGGGTTGGCTAATGCATAGGGAGTTCATTACATGTCCAAGCCCCAGCCAGACCGAGGGTTGTGGCAGCGGGATCGGTAGGAGCAGAGGGGGACCAAGCCGATCCCCAGCTTGCGCATTATGCCTCTCCGGTCGGCTCAACGCCCGTACGCTCATTTAATGGGTTGACTTAAGCATACGGAGTTCATTCCCAGTCTAAGATCAGACCGGACCGAGGGTTGTGGTAGCAGGATCGAAAGCACGCAGGGGTGGATCGGGCCGGTCCTCGGCTTGCGTATTCTACCTCTCTGGCTAGCTGAGCGCCCGCACGCTCGTTTCGTGGGTTGGCTTAGCCATACGGAGTTCATTCCGGAGTTCATTCCCAGTCTAAGATCTAACTGGACCGAGGGTTGCGGCGGTAGGACCAGCAGCAGGATCGGCAGCACGTAAGGGGAGATCGGGCCATCCCTGGCTTGCACATTCTGCCTCTCCGACTGGCTGAGTGCCCGCACGCTCGTTTCATTGGTTGGTTTAGGCAGACGGAGTTCATTCCATGTCTATGCCCCAACCGGATCGAGGGTTGTGGCAGCAGGATCGACAGCGGGATCGACAGCACGTAGAGGGGGACAAGGCTGATCCCTGGCTTGCGCATTATGCCTCTTTGGTCGGTTGAGCACCCGTACGCTCTTTTCGTGGGTTGACTTAGGCATAGGTAGTTCATCCCCAATTTAAGCATACGGGGTTCATTCCCAGTCTAAGATTGCAATCGGACCGAGGGTTGCAGCAGCAGGATCAACATCATGCAGGGGGGACCAAGCCGATCCTCGGCTTGCACATTCTGCCTCTCCAGTCGGCTAAGCTCCCGCATACCCATTTCATGGGTTGGCTTAGGCATAGGGAGTTCATTCCATGTCTAAGCCCCAGCCAGACCGAGGGTTGTGGTAGTGGGACCGGTAGCACACCGAAGAGGATAGAGTCGATCCCCGGCTTGCGCATTATGCCTCTCCGGCCGGCTCAGCACCCGAACGCTCGTTTCGTGGGTCGACTTAGGCATACAGAGTTCATTCCCAGTCTAAGATCAGACCGGACCGAGGGTTGCATAGCAGGATCGATAGCACGCAGGGGGGATCAGGCCGATCCCTGGCTTGCACATTTCGCCTCTCCGGCCGGCTAAGCACCCTCACGCTCATTTCGTGGGTTGGCTTAGGCATACAAAGTTCATTCCATGTCTAAGCATACGGAGTTCATTCCCAATCTAAGATCAGACCAGATCGAGGGTATTGGCAGTAGGATAGACAGCACGCAGGGGGGGATCGGGCCGATCCCCGGCTTGCGCATTCTGCCTCTCTGGTCGGCTGAGCACCCGCACGCTCGTTTAGTGGGTTGGCTTAGGCATATGAAGTTCATTCCATGTCTAAGCATACGGAGTTCATTCCCAGTCTAAGAGTTTGAGCCACGGTGCACATGCTAGGCTCGGGCATGTACTGGTGCCGCATTTTTTTTGCCCGGGGCACCATCACCGGAGCATCACCAGAGAGCCTAACCGATGGCATTAGAAATTCATCCCCAGTTTAAGCATACGGAGTTCATTCCCAGTCTAAGATCAGATCAGACCGAGGGTTGTGGTAGCAGGATCAGTAGCACGCATGGGGGACCGGGCCGATCCCCGACTTGCGCATTCTTCCTCTCCGACCGGCAACTGAGCGCCCGCACGCCCGTTTCGTGGGTTGGCTTAGGCATAGGGAGTTCATTCCATGTCTAATCCCCAGCCGGACCGAGGGTTGTGGTAGCGGGACCGACAGCACGCAGAGAGGGATTGGGTCGATCCTCGGCTTGCGCATTCTACCTCTCTGGCCGGTTGAGCGCTCGTACACTCATTTCATGGGTTGGCTTAGGCATACGGAGTTCATTCCATGTCTAAGCATACAGAGTTCATTCCCAGTCTAAGAGTTTGAGCCATGATGCATATGCTGGGCTCGGGCATGTGCAGGTGCCACATTTTTTTCGCCCGAGGCACCATCGCTAGAGCATCGCCGGAGCATCACCGGAGAGCGTAACTGACGGCATTGGGGGTTCTGACGATTATGGGGCCGGGGGGTGTGCGCACATGATGTGCGATGGGCTGGTACTTGGCCCTTATATTGGCCCTCTATCCCTCATCAAACCTCAAGAACTCACACCCCCTTAAAGAGCATTTGAGATTTTATAGGTTTGCTACCAGTAGCCATTAAAGTGTCTGAAATGAGGACACTTTTTTCAAATGGTCACAAAATCTTCTCCACTTCGAGTTTTCAGCTGAATTTTTTGGTGCATGCCAAAAAAAAAATACAAGGATCACCTCTACCAAATTTGGGGACAAAACTCTTTCTAAAACAATTTAAAAAATCCCAAACCGCAAAAAGTTTCAAAAATCGTGAAAAACAGAAAATGGGTCGTCTTGCCACGAAACTTGACATGAATGCATAGGGGACCATTGTATGACTTTACAAGCCATAAAAATGGCATTGGCATGGCAGAAATATGAAGATGTGCTTGAATCCACCTACCACCCGTTTGATCCCTAGCTTGCGCACCCTGCCTCTCTAGTCGGCTGAGCGTCCGCACGCTCATTTCGTGGGTTGGCAGAGGCTTAAAGAGTTCATTCCATCTCTAAGCATACGGAGTTCATTCCCAATCTAAGATCGGACAAGACCGAGGGTATTGACGTAGGACTAGCAGCAGGATAGACAGCACGCAAGGGGGGACCGGCCGATCCCCAGCTTGCGCATTCTGCCTCTCTGGTCGGCTGAGCACCCGCACGCTCGTTTCGTGGGTTGGCTTAGGCATACGGAGTTCATTCCATGTCTAAGCATACGGAGTTCATTCCCAGTCTAAGAGTTTGAGCCACGGTGCACATGCCGGGCTCGGGCATGTGCTGGTGCCGCATTTTTTTTGCCCGGGGCACCATTACTGGAGCATCACCAGAGAGCCTAACCGGTGGCATTGGAAATTCATCCCCAGTCTAAGCATACGAAGTTCATTCCCAGTCTAAGATCAGATTGGACCGAGGGTTGTGGTAGCAGGATTAGCAGCACGCAAGGGGGACCAGGCCGATCCCCGACTTGCGCATTCTTCCTCTCCGACCGGCTGAGCCCCCGCACGCCCGTTTCGTGGGTTGGCTTAGGCATAGGGAGTTCATTCCACGTCTAATCCCCAACCGGATCGAGGGTTGTAGTAGCGGGACCGACAGCACGCAGAGGGGCGACTGGGTCGATCCTCGGCTTGCGTATTCTACCTCTCTGGCCGGTTGAGTGCCCGTACACTCATTTCATGGGTTGGCTTAGGCATACGGAGTTCATTCCATGTCTAAGCATACAGAGTTCATTCCCAGTGTAAGAGTTTGAGCCATGATGCATATGCTGGGCTCGGGCATGTGCAGGTGCCACATTTTTTTCGCCCGGGGCACCATTGCTGGAGCATCGCCGGAGAGCGTAAATGACGGCATTGGGGGTTCTGATGATTGTAGGGCCGGGGGGTGTGCGCACATGATGTGCGATGGGCTGGTACTTGGTCCTTATATTGGCCCTCTATCCCTCATCAAACCTCGAGAACTCACACCCCTTAAAGAGCATTTGAGATTTTATAGGTTTGCTGTCAGTAGCCATTAAAGTGTCTGAAATGGGGACACTTTTTTCAAATGGTCACAAAATCTTCTCCACTTCGAGTTTTTAGCTGAATTTTTTGGTGCATGCCAAAAAAAAAATACAATGATCACCTCTACCAAATTTGGGGATAAAACTCTTTCTAAAACAATTTTAAAAAATCTTAAACCGTAAAAAGTCTCAAAAATCGTGAAAAATAGAAAACGGGTGGTCTTGCCACGAAACTTGACATGAAGGCTTAGGGGGCCATTGTATGAATTTACAAGCCATAAAAATGGCATTGGCATGGCTGAAATATGAAGATGTGCTTGAACCCACCTACCACTGTTCGATCCCTGGCTTACGCATCCTGCCTCTCTAGTCGGCTAGCGTCGCACGCTCATTTAGTGGGTTGGCTGAGGCATAAGAGTTCATTCCATCTCTAAGCATACGGAGTTCATTCCCAATCTAAGATCGGACCAGACCAAGGGTATTGGCAGCAGGACCAGCAGCAGGATAGACAGCACGCAGGGGGGGACCGGGCCGATCCCCGGCTTGCGCATTCTGCCTTTCTGGTCGGCTGAGCGCCCGCACGCTCGTTTCGTGGGTTGGCTTAGGCATACAGAGTTCATTCCATGTCTAAGCATACGAAGTTCATTCCCAGTCTAAGAGTTTGAGCCACGGTGCACATGCTGGGCTTGGGCATGTGCTGGTGCCGCATTTTTTTTGCCCGGGGCACCATCACCGGAGCATCACCAGAGAGCCTAACCGGTGGCATTGGAAATTCATCCCCAGTCTAAGCATACGGAAGTTCATTTCCCAGCCTAAGATCAGATTGGACTGAGGGTTGTGGTAGCAGGATCAGCAGCACGCAAGGGGGACCAGGCTGATCCCCGACTTGCGCATTCTTCCACTCCGACCGGCTGAGCGCCCGCACGCTCGTTTCATGGGTTGGCTTAGGCATAGGGAGTTCATTCCATATCTAATCCCCAGCCGGACCGAGGGTTGTGGTAGCGGGACCGACAGCATGTGGAGGGGGACTAGGTCGATCCTCGGCTTGCGTATTCTACCTCTCTGGCCGATTGAGCGCCCGTACACTCATTTCGTGGGTTGGCTTAGGCATACAGAGTTCATTCCAAGTCTAAGCATACAGAGTTCATTCCCAGTCTAAGAGTTTGAGCCATGATGCATATGCTGGGCTCGGGCATGTGCAGGTGCCGTATTTTTTTCGCCCGGGGCACTATTGTCGGAGCATCGTCGGAGAGCGTAACTGACGGCATTGGGGGTTCTGACGATTGTGGGGCCGGGGGGTGTGCGCACATGATGTGCGATGGGCTGGTACTTGGCCCTTATATTGGCCCTCTATCCCTCATCAAACCTCGAGAACTCACACCCCTTAAAGAGCATTTGTGATTTTATAGGTTTGCTGCCAGTAGCCATTAAAGTGTCTGAAATGGGGACACTTTTTTCAAATGGTCACAAAATCTTCTCCACTTCGAGTTTTTAGCTGAATTTTTTGGTGCATGCCAAAAAAAAATACAAGGATCTCCTCTACCAAATTTGGGGACAAAACTCTTTCTAAAACAATTTTAAAAAATCCCAAACCGTAAAAAGTTTCAAAAATCGTGAAAAATAGAAAATGGGTCATCTTGCCACGAAACTTGACATGAAGGCTTACGGGACCATTGTATGAATTTACAAGCCATAAAAATGGCATTGGCATGGCAGAAATATGAAGATGTGCTTGACCCACCTACCACCCATTTGATCCCTGGCTTGCGCACCCTGCCTCTCTAGTCGGCTGAGGGTCCGCACGCTCATTTAGTGGGTTGGCTGAGGCATAAAGAGTTCATTCCATCTCTAAGCATACGGAGTTCATTCCCAATCTAAGATCAGACTAGACCGAGGGTATTGGCAGCAAGACCAGCAGCAGGATAGACAGCACGCAGGGGGGATCGGGCCGATCTGCGGCTTGCGCATTCTGCCTCTCTGGTCGGCTGAGCGCCCGCACGCTCGTTTCATGGGTTGGCTTAGGCATACAGAGTTCATTCCATGTCTAAGCATACGAAGTTCATTCCCAGTCTAAGAGTTTGAGCCACGGTGCACATGCTGGGCTTGGGCATGTGCTGGTGCCGCATTTTTTTTGCCCGGGGCACCATCACCGAAGCATCACCAGAGAGCCTAACCGATGGCATTGGAAATTGATCCCCAGTCTAAGCATACAGAGTTCATTTCCTAGTCTAAGATCAGATTGGACCGAGGGTTGTGGTAGCAGGATCAGCAGCACGCAAGGGGGACCAGGCCGATCCCCGACTTGCGCATTCTTCCTCTCCGACCGGTTGAGCGCCCGCACGCCCGTTTCAGGGGTTGGCTTAGGCATAGGGAGTTCATTCCATGTCTAATCCCCAGCCGGACCGAGGGTTGTGGTAGCGGGACCGACAGCACGCAGAGGGGACTAGGTCGATCCTCGGCTTGTGTATTCTACCTCTCTGGCCGGTTGAGCGCCCGTACACTCATTTCGTGGGTTGGCTTAGGCATACAGAGTTCATTCCATGTCTAAGGATACAGAGTTCATTCCCAGTCTAAGAGTTTGAGCCATGATGCATATGCTGGGCTCGGGCATGTGCAGGTGCCGCATTTTTTTTGCCCGGGGCACCATCGCCGGAGAGCGTAACTGACGGCATTGGGGTTTCTGACGATTGTGGGGCCGGGGGGTGTGCGCACATGATGTGCGATGGGCTGGTACTTGGCCCTTATATTGGCCCTCTATCCCTCATCAAACCTCGAGAACTCACACCCCTTAAAGAGCATTGGAGATTTTATAGGTTTGCTGCCAGTAGCCATTAAAGTGTCTAAAATGGGGACACTTTTTTCAAATGATCACAAAATCTTCTCCACTTTGAGTTTTTAGCTGAATTTTTTGGTGCATGCCAAAAAAAAATACAAGGATCACCTCTACAAAATTTGGGGACAAAACTCTTTCTAAAACAATTTTAAAAAATCCCAAACCGTAAAAAGTTTCAAAAATCGTGAAAGATAGAAAATGGGTCGTCTTGCCACGAAACTTGACATGAAGGCTTAGGGGACCATTGTATGAATTTACAAGCCATAAAAATGGCATTGGCATGGCAGAAATATGAAGATGTGCTTGAACCCACCTACCACCCATTTGATCCCTGGCTTGCGCACCCTGCCTCTCTAGTCGGCTGAGGGTCCGCACGCTCATTTAGTGGGTTGGCTGAGGCATAAAGAGTTCATTCCATCTCTAAGCATACGGAGTTCATTCCCAATCTAAGATCAGACCAGACCGAGGGTATTGGCAGCTGGACCAGCAACAGGATAGACAGCACGCAGGGGGGATCGGGCCGATCCTCGGCTTGCGCATTCTGCCTCTTTGGTCGGCTGAGCACCCGCACGCTCGTTTCGTGGGTTGGCTTAGGCATACGGAGTTCATTCCATGTATAAGCATACGGAGTTCATTCCCAGTTTAAGAGTTTGAGCCACGGTGCACATGCTGGGCTCGGGCATGTGCTGGTGCCGCATTTTTTTTGCCCGGGGCACCATCACCGGAGCATCACCAGAGAGCCTAACCGGTGGCATTGGAAATTCATCCCCAGTCTAAGCATACGGAGTTCATTCTCAGTCTAAGATCAGATTGGACCGAGGGTTGTGGTAGCAGGATCAGCAGCACGCAAGGGGGACCAGGCTGATCCCCAACTTGCGCATTCTTCCTCTCCGACCGACTGAGCGCCCGCACGCCCGTTTCGTGGGTTGGCTTAGGCATAGGGAGTTCATTCCATGTCTAATCCCCAGCTGGACCGAGGGTTGTGGTAGCGAGACCGACAGCACGCAGAGGGGGACTGGGTCGATCCTCGGCTTATGCATTCTACCTCTTTGGCCGGTTGAGTGCCCGTACACTCATTTCGTGGGTTGGCTTAGGCATACGGAGTTCATTCCATGTCTAAGCTTATAGAGTTCATTCCCAATCTAAGAGTTTGAGCCATGATGTATATGCTGGGCTCGAGCATGTGCAGGTGCCACATTTTTTTCGCCTGTGGCACCATCGTTGGAGCATCGTCAAAGCATCGCCAAAGAGCGTAACTGACGGCATTGGGGGTTCTGATGATTGGGGGGCCGGGGGGTGTGCGCACATGATGTGCGATGGGCTGGTACTTGGCCCTTATATTGGCCCTCTATCCCTCATCAAACCTCGAGAACTCACACCCCCTTAAAGAGCATTTGAGATTTTATAGGTTTGCTGCCAGTAGCCATTAAAGTGTCTGAAATGGGGACACTTTTTTCAAATGGTCACAAAATCTTCTCCACTTCGAGTTTTTAGCTGAATTTTTTGGTGCATGCCAAAAAAAGAATACAAGGATCACCTCTACCAAATTTGGGGACAAAACTCTTTCTAAAACAATTTTAAAAAATCCCAAACCGCAAAAAAGTTTTAAAAATCGTGAAAAATAGAAAATGGGTCGTCTTGCCACGAAACTTGACATGAAGGCTTAGGGGACAATTGTATGAATTTACAAGCCATAAAAATGGCATTGGCATGGCAGAAATATGAAGATGTGCTTGAACCCACCTACCACCCGTTCGATCCCTGGCTTGCACACCCTGCCTCTCTAGTCGGCTGAGCGTCCGCACGCTCATTTCATGGGTTGGCTGAGGCATAAGGAGTTCATTCCATCTCTAAGCATACGGAGTTCATTCCCAATCTAAGATCGGACCAGACCGAGGGTATTGGCAGCAGGACCAGCAGCAGAATAGACAGCACGCAGGGGGGATCGGGCTGATCCCCGGCTTGCGCATTTTGCCTCTCTGGTCGGCTGAGCACCCGCACTCTCGTTTCGTGGGTTGGCTTAGGCATAAGGAGTTCATTCCATGTCTACGCATATGGAGTTCATTCCCAGTCTAAGAGTTTGAGCCACGGTGCACATGCTGAGCTCGGGCATGTGCTGGTGCCACATTTTTTTTGCCCGGGGCACCATCACCGGAGCATCACCAGAGAGCCTAACCGGTGGCATTGGAAATTCTTCCCCAGTCTAAGCATACGGAGTTCATTCCCAGTCTAAGATCAGATTGCACCGAGGTTTGGGGTAGCAGGATCAGCAGCACGCAAGGGGGACCAGGCCGATCCCCGACTTGCGCATTCTTCCTCTCCGACCGGCTGAGCTCCCACACGCCCATTTCGTGGGTTGGCTTAGGCATAGGGAGTTCATTCCATGTCTAATCCCCAGCCGGATCGAGGGTTGTGGTAGCGGGACCGATAGCACGCAGAGGGGGACTGGGTCGATCCTCGGCTTGCGCATTCTACCTCTCTGGCCGGTTGAGTGCCCGTACACTCATTTCGTGGGTTGGCTTAGGCATACGGAGTTCATTCCATGTCTAAGCATACAGAGTTCATTCCCAGTCTAAGAGTTTGAGCCATGACGCATATGCTGGGCTCAGGCATGTGCAGGTGCCGTATTTTTTTCGCCCGTGGCACCATCACCGGAGCATCACCGGAGCATCGCCGGAGAGCGTAACTGACGGCATTGGGGGTTCTGACGATTGGGGGGCCGGGGGGTGTGCGCACATGATGTGCGATGGGCTGGTACTTGGCCCTTATATTGGCCCTCTATCCCTCATTAAACCTCGAGAACTCACACCCCCTTAAAGTGCATTTGAGATTTTATAGGTTTGCTGCCAGTAGCCATTCAAGTGTTTGAAATGGGGACACTTTTTTCAAATGGTCACAAAATCTTCTCCACTTCGAGTTTTTAGCTGAATTTTTTGGTGCATGCCAAAAAAAAATACAAGGATCACCTCTACGAAATTTGGGGACAAAACTCTTTCGAAAACAATTTTAAAAAATCCCAAACCGCAAAAAGTTTCAAAAATCGTGAAAAATAGAAAATGGGTCATCTTGCCACGAAACTTGACATGAAGGCTTAGGGGACCATTGTATGAATTTACAAGCCATAAAAATGGCTTTGGCATGGCAGAAATATGAAGATGTGCTTGAACCCACCTACCACCCGTTCAATCCCTGGCTTGTACACCTTGCCTCTCTGGTCGGCTGAGCGTCTGCACGCTCATTTCGTGGGTGGACTTAGCCATATGGAGTTCATCGCCAGTCTAAGCACGCAGAGTTCATTCCCAGTCTAAGATTGGACTGGATCGAGGGTTACGGTAGCAGGATCGGCAGCACACAGGGGGGACCGAGCCAATCCCCGATTTGTGCATTTTGCCTCTCCAGCCGGCTAAGTGCCCGCACACCAGTTTCGTGGGTTGGCTAAGGTATAGGGAGTTCATTCCATGTCTAAGCCCCAACCGGACCGAGGGTTGTGGGAGCGGGATCGGCAGGACGTAGAGGGGGACCGGGCCGATCCCCGGCTTGCGCATTATGCCTCTCCGATTGGCTCAGCGCCCGTACGCTCTTTTCATGGGTTGACTTAGGCATACAAAGTTCATTCCTAGTCTAAGATCAGACCGGACCAAGGGTTACGGCAGTAGGATCGACAGCACGTAGTGGGGGATCGGGCTGGTCCATGGCTTACGCATTCTACCTTTCCGGCCGGCTGAGCGCCCGCATGCTCATTTCGTTGGTTGGCTTAGCCATACGGAGTTCATTCCATGTCTAAGGATACGGAGTTCATTCCTAGTCTAAGATCAAACCAGATCGAGGGTTGCGACAGTAGGACCAGCAGCAAGATCGGCAGCACGTAGAGGGGGATTAGGTCGATCCCCGGCTTCTGCATTCTGCCTCTCCGATCGGCTGAGTGCCCGCACGTTTGTTTCGTTGGTTGGCTTAGGCATACGGAGTTCATTCCATGTCTAAGCCCTGGCCGGACCGAGGGTTGTGGTAGCAGGACTGACAGTGGGATCGACAGCACGTAGAGGGGGATCGGGTTGATCCCCGGCTTGCGCATTATGCCTCTCCGGCCGACTAAGTGCCCGTACGCTCTTTTTGCGGGTTGACTTAGGCATATGTAGTTCATCCCCAGTCTAAGCATACGGAGTTCATTCCTAGTCTAAGATCAGATCGAATCGAGGGTTACGGCAGCAGGATCGACATCACGCAGGGGGGATCGGGCTGATCCTCGGCTTACACATTCTGCCTCTTCGACCGGCAAAGCTCCCGTACGCCCATTTCGTGGGTTGGCTTAGGCATAGGGAGTTCATTCCATGTCTAAGCCCCAGCCAGACCGAGGGTTGTGGCAGTGGGACCGGTAGCATGCAGAGAGGGACTGGGTCGATCCCCGGCTTGCGCATTATGCCTCTTCGGTCGGCTCAGCGCCCGAACGCTCGTTTCGTGGGTCGACTTAGGCATACGGATTTCATTTCCAGTCTAAGATCAGACCAGACCGAGGGTTTGCGGGTAGTAGGAACGACTGCAGGTAGGGGGGGATCGAGCCGGTCCCCGGCTTGTGCATTTCGCCTCTCCGACCGGCTGAGGCACCCTCACGCTCATTCAGGGTGGCTTAGGCCATACAGAGTTCATTCTATGTCTAAGCCATACGGAGTTCATATCCCAATCTAAGATTTGGATCAGACCAAGGGGTTACGGCAGCTAGGACCAGCCAGCAGGTATCGGCATGCACTCAGGGGGGACTCGGCAGATCCCTGGCTTGCGCATTCTACCTCTCCAGCCGATTGAGTGCCCGCACGATCATTTCGTGGGTTGGCTCTACGCGCCATACGGAGTTCATTTCATGTCTAAGCATATAGAGTTCATTCCCAATCTAAGATCGAACCGGACCGAGGGTTGCGATAGCAGGACCAGTAGCAGGATCGACAGCATGCAGGGGGGACCTGGTCGATCCTCAGCTTGCACATTCTGCCTCTCCGGTCGACTGAACGCCCGCACGCTCATTTCGTGGGTTGGCTTTGGCATACGGAGTTCATTCCATATCTAAGCCCCAACTGGATCGAGGGTTGTGGTAGCAGGACCAGCAGCAAGAATGGCAGCACGCAGAAGGGGATTGGGCTCTTGTGCATTATGCCTCTCCGGCTGGCTGAGCGCCCGCACGCTTGTTTCATGGGTTGGCTTAGGCATACAGACTTCATTGCATGTCTAAGCATACGAAGTTCATTCCCAGTCTAAGAGTTTGAGCCACGGTGCACATGCTGGGATCGGGCATGTGCTGGTGCCGCATTTTTTTCACTTGGGGCATGATCACCGAAGCATCATCGAAGAGCCTAACCGGTGGCATTGGGGACGATTGGGGGGGCCGGGGGGTGTGCGCACATGATGTGCGATGGGTGCTAGTACTTGGCCCTTATATTGGCCTCCTATCCATCATCAAACTTCAAGAACTCAGACCCCTTAAAGAGCATTTGAGATTTTATAGGTTTGCTGCCAGTAGCCATTAAAGTGTCTAAAATGGGGACAATTTTTTCAAACGGTCACAAAATCTTCTCCACTTCGATTTTTTGGCTGAAATTTTTTGTGCATGCCAAAAAAAATACAAGGATCACCTCTACCAAATTTGGGGACAAAACTCTTTATAAACAAATTTTAAAAAATCCCGAACCTCAAAAGTTTTGAAAATCGTGAAAAATAGAAAATGGGTCGTCTTGCCACAAAACTTGACATGAACGCTTAGGGGACCGTTGTATGACTTTACAAGCCATAAAAAATGGCATTGGCATGGCAGAAATATGAAGATGTGCTTGAACCCACCTACCACCCGTTCGATCCCTGGCTTGCGCACCCTGCCCTCTGGTCGGCTGAGCGTCCGCACGCTCGTTTCGTGGGTTGACTTAGGCATACGGAGTTCATCCCCAGTCTAAGCATGCAGAGTTCATTCCCAGTTTAAGATAGGATTGGACCGAGGGTTGTGGCAGCAGGATCGATAGCACGCAGGGGGGACTGGGCTGATCCCCGATTTACGCATTCTGCCTCTCCGACCAGTTGAGCACCCGCACACCCGTTTCATGGGTTGGCTAAGGCATAGGGAGTTCATTCCATGTCTAAGCCCTAGCCGGACCGAGGGTTGTGGCAGCGGGATCGGCAGGACGCAGAGGGGGACCAGGCCGATCCCCAGCTTGCGCATTTTGCCTCTCCGACTGGCTGAGCGCCCGCATGCTCGTTTCGTGGGTTGGCTTAGGCATACAGAGTTCATTCCATGTCTAAGCATATGGAGTTCATTCCCAGTCTAAGATCAGACCGGACCAAGGGTTGTAGTAGAAGGACCAGTAGTAGGATTGACGGCATACAGGGGGGGACCTGGAGGATCCCCGGCTTGTGCATTCTGCCTCTCCGGTCGACTCTGCGCCCACACGCTCATTTCATGGGTTAGCTTAGGCATACGGAGTTCATTCCATGTCTAAGCATACGGAGTTCACTTTCAGTCTAAGAGTTTGAGCCACGGTGCACATGCTGGGCTCGGGCATGTGCTAGTGCCACATTTTTTTTGCTCGGGGCACCATCGTCAGAGCATCGCCGAAGAACCTAATCGGTGGCATGGGGGGTTGCGACGATTGGGGGGGCCGGGGGGTGTGCACACATGATGTGCGATGGGTGCTGGTACTTGGCCCTTATATTGGCCCCCTATCCATCATCAAACCTTGAGAACTCACACCCCCTTAAAGAGTATTTGAGATTTTATAGGTTTGCTGCCAGTAGCCATTAAAGTGTTTGAAATGGGGACAATTTTTTTAAACGGTCACAAAATCTTCTCCACTTCGAGTTTTTGGTTAAATTTTTTTGTGCACGCCAACAAAAATACAAGGATCACCTCTACCAAATTTGGGGTCAAAACTCTTTCTAAAAAGATTTTAAAAAATCCCAAACCGTAAAAAGTTTTGAAAATCATGAAAAATAGAAAACGGGTCGTCTTGCCACGAAACTTGACATGAAGGCTTAGGGGACTATTGTATGAATTTACAAGCCATAAAAATGGCATTGGCATGGCAGAAATATGAGGATGTGCTTGAACCCACATACCACCCGTTCGATCCCCGGCTTGCGCATCCTGCCTCTCTGGTTGGCTGAGCGTCCGTAGGCTCATTTTGTGGGTTGACTTAGGCATACGGAGTTCATTCCCAGTCTAAGATCAGATCAGACTGAGGGTTGCGTAGTAGGATCGACATCACGCAGGGGGGACCGGGTCGATCCCTGGCTTACGCATTCTACCTCTCCGACCGACCGAGTGCCCGCACACTGTTTCATGGGTTGGCTTAGGCATAGGGAGTTCATTCCATGTCTAAGCCCCAGCCAGACCGAGGGTTGTGGCAGCGGGACTGGCAGCACACAGAGGGGGACCGGACCAATCCTTGACTTACACATTATGCCTCTCCGATCGGCTCAGCACCCGCACACTCATTTCGTGGGTTGACTTAGACATACAGAGTTCATTCCCAGTCTAAGATTGGACTGGACCAAGGGTAGTGGTAGCAGGATCGATAGCACGCATGGGGGGATAAGACTGATCCCTGGCTTACGCATTCTGCCTCTCCAGCCGGCTGAGCACCTGCACGCTCGTTTCATGGGTTGGCTTAGGCATACGGAGTTCATTCCATGTCTAAGCATACAGAGTTCATTCCATGTCTAAGATTGGATCAGATCGAGGGTTGTGGCAGCAGGACTAGCAGCAGGATCGGTAGCATGTAGGGAGGGATCGGGCCGATCCCCGGCTTGTACATTCTACCTTTCCAACAGGCTGAGTGCCTGGATGCTTGTTTTGTGGGTTGGCTTAGGCATACGGAGTTCATTCCATGTCTAAGCCCCAACCGAACCGAGGGTTGTGGTGGCAGGACCGACAACAGGATCGACAGCATACAGAGTGGGACTGGGCTGATCCCCAGCTTGTGCATTATGCCTCTTTGGCCGGCTGAGTGCCTGCACGGTCGTTTCATGGGTTGACTTAGGCATACAAAGTTTATCCCTAGTCTAAGCATACGGAGTTCATTCCATGTCTAAGCATACGGAGTTCATTCCCAGTCTAAGATTTTGGGCCACGATGCACATGCTGGGCTCGTGCATGTGCTGGTGCCGCATTTTTTTCGCCCGAGGCACCATCGTCGGAGCATCATCGGAGCATCGTCGGTGAGCCTAACCGACGGCATTAGGGGGGTTCCGGTGATTGGGGGGCCCAGGGGGTGTGCGCACATGATGTGTGATGGATACTAGTACTTGGCCCTTATATTGGCCCCCTATCCCTGATCAAACCTTGAGAACTCACACATCCTTAAAGAGCATTTGATATTTGATAGGTTTGCTGCCAGTAGCCATTAAAGTGTCCGAAATGAGGACACTTTTTTCAAATGGTCACAAAATCTTCTCCACTTTGAGCTTTTAGCTAAATTTTTTTGTGCTTGCCAACAAAAATACAAGTATCACCTCTACCAAATTTGGGGACAAAACTCTTTCTAAAAAAATTTTAAAAATTCCCGAACAGTAAAAAGTTTAGAAAATCATGAAAAATAAAAAATGGGTCATCTTGCCATGAAACTTCACATGAAGGCTTAGGGGACCATTGTATGAATTTACAAGCCATAAAAATGGCTTTGGCATGGCAGAAATATGAAGATATGCTTGAACCCACCTTCTACCCGTTCGATCCCCGACTTGCGCATCCTGCCTCTCTGGTCGGCTGAGCGCCCGCACGCTCGTTTAATGGGTTGACTTAGGCATACGGAGGTCATCCCCAATCTAAGCATACGAAGTTCATTCCCAGTCTAAGATCGAACCAGACCGAGGGTTGCGACAGTAGGATCGGCAGCACGCAGGGGTGACCGGGTCGATCCCCGACTTGTGCATTCTGCCTCTCCGGTCGGCTGAGAGCTCGCACGCCCGTTTCATGGGTTGGCTTAGGCATAGGGAGTTCATTCCATGTCTAAGCCCTAGCTGGACCGAGGGTTGTCACAGTGGGACCGGCAGCACGCAGAGGGGGACTGAGCTGATCCCTGGCTTATGCATTATGCCTCTTCAGTCGGCTCAGTGCCCGCTCGCTCGTTCCGTGGGTTCACTTATGCATACGGAGTTCATTCCCAGTCTAAGATTGGATCAGACCAAGGATTACGGCAGCAGGATCGATAGCACGCAGGGGGGACTGGGCCGATCCTCGGCTTGCGCATTTTGCCTCTCCGGCCAACTAAGCGCCCGCACGCTCGTTTCGTGGGTTGGCTTAGGCATACGGAGTTCATTCCATGTCTAAGCATACGGAGTTCATTCCCAATCTAAGATTTTGAGCCACGATGCACATGCTGGGCTCGGGCATGTGCTGATGCCGCTTTTTTTTCGCCCAGGGCACCATCGTCGGAGTATTGTCGGAGAGCCTAACCAGCGGCATTGGGGGTTCCGATGATTGGGGGGGCCGGGGGGGTGTGCGCACATGATTTGTGATGGGTGCTGGTACTTGGCCCTTATGTTGGCCCCCTATCCCTCATCAAACCTTGAAAACTCATGCCCCCTTAAAGAGCATTTGAGATTTTATAGGTTTGCTGGCAATAGCCATTAAAGTGCCTGAAATGGGGACACTTTTTTCAAACGGTAAAAAAATCTTCTCCACTTCGAGTTTTTAGCTGAATTTTTTTGTGCATGCCAAAAAAAATACAAGGATCACCTCCACCAAATTTGGGGACAAAACTCTTTTTAAAAAAATTTTAAAAATCTTGAACCGCAAAAGGTTTCAAAAATCATGAAAAAAATAAAAGGGGTTGTCTTGCCACCAAACTTGACATGAAGGCTTGGGGACCATTGTATGAATTTACAAGCCATAAAAATGGCATTGGCACGGCAGAAATATGAAGATGTGCTTGAACCCACCTACCACCCGTTCGATCCCCGGCTTGCGCATCCTGCCTCTCTGGTCGGCTGAGCGCTCGTACGCTCATTTCGTGGGTTGACTTAGGCATACGGAGTTCATTCCCAGTCTAAGATCGGATTGGACCGATGGTTGTGGTAGCAGGATTGGCAACACGCAGGGGGGATTGGGCCAATCCCCGGCTTGCGCATTCTGCCTCTCTGGCCGACTGAGCGCCCACACGCCCATTTCATGGGTTGGCTTAGGCATAGGGAGTTCATTCCAAGTCTAAGCCCCAGTCGGATCGAGTGTTGTGGCAGCGAGATCGGTAGCACGCAGAGGGGGACTGGGTCGATCCCCGGCTTACGCATTATGCCTCTCCGATTGGCTCAGCACCTGCACGCTCGTTTCATGGGTTGACTTAGGCATACGGAGTTCATTCCCAGTCTAAGATTGGACCGAACTGAGGGTTGTGATAGCAGGATCGATAGCACAAAGGGGGGACCGGGCCAATCCCCACCTTGCGTATTCTACCTTTTCGACCGACTAAGCGCCCGCACGCTCATTTCATGGGTTGGCTTAGGCATACGGAGTTCATTCCATGTCTAAGCATACGGAGTTCATTCCCAATCTAAGATCAGACTGGACTAAGGGTTATGACAACAGGACCATTAGCAGGATCGGCAGCACGCAAGGGGGGGACCGAGCCGATCCCCGACTTGCGCATTCTGCCACTCCGACCGATCGAGCTCCCGCATGCTCATTTCATGGGTTGGCTTAGGCATACGGAGTTCATTCTATGTCTAAGCCCTAGCTGGACCGAGGGTTGTGGCAGCAGGACTGGCAGCGTGATCGGTAGCATGCAGAGGGGGGCCGGGCTGATCCTCAGCTTGCGCATTATGCCTCTCCGGCCGACTGAGCACCCGTACGCTCATTTCGTGCGTTGACTTAGGCATACGGAGTTCTTCCCCAGTCTAAGCATATGGAGTTCATTCCCAGTCTAAGATCGGATCGGACCGAGGGTTGACCGGGTCGGGCCGATCCCCAGCTTGCGCATTCTGCCTCTCCGACAGGTCGAGCACCCGCACGCTCATTTCGTGGGTTGGCTTAGGCATACGGAGTTCATTCCATGTCTAAGCCCTAGCTGGACCGAGGGTTGTGGCAGCAGGACTGGCAGCAGGATCGATGGCATGCAGAGGGGGACCGAGCCGATCCCTGACTTGCACATTATGCCTCTCCGGCCGATTGAGCGCCCACACGCTCGTTTCGTGGGTTGGCATAGGCATACGGAGTTCATTCCATGTCTAAGCATACGGAGCGTGCTAGTACTTTGCCCTTATATTGGCCCCTATCCCTCATCAAACCTTGATAACTCACACCCTTTAAAGAGCATTTGAGATTTTATAGGTTTGTTGCCAGTAGCCATTAAAGTGTCTGAAATGGGGACACTTTTTTCAAACGGTCACAAAATCTTCTCCACTTCGAGTGTTTAGCTGAATTTTTTTGTGCATGCCAACAAAAATAAACGGATCATGTCTACCAAATTTTGGGACAAAACACTTTCTAAAAAAATTTTAAAAAATCTCAAACCGCAAAAAGTTTTAAAAATCGTGAAAAATAGAAAATGGGCAATCTTGCCACGAAACTTCACGTGAAGGCTTAGGGGACCATTCTATGATTTTACACGCCATGACAATGGCATTGGCATGGCAAAAATATGAAGATGTGCTTGAACCCACCTACCACCCGTTCGATCCCCGGCTTGTGCATCCTGCCTCTCTGGTCAGCTGAGCGCCCGCACGCTCGTTTCATGGGTTGACTTTGGCATATGGAGTTCATCCCCAGTCTAAGCTTACAGAGTTCATTCCTAGTCTAAGATCGAACTGGATCGAGGGTTACGGCAGTAGGATCGACAGCACACAGGGGGGACCGAGCCGATCCTCGGCTTGCGCATTCTGCCTCTCCGACCGGCTGAGCGCTCGCACGCCTATTTCGTTGGTTGGCTTAGGCATAGGGAGTTCATTCCATGTCTAAGCCCCAGCCGGACCGAGGGTTGTGGTAGCGGGACTAGCAGCACACAGAGGGGGATCGGGCTGATCTTCGACTTGCTCGTTATGCTTTTCGGCCGGCTCAGCGCCCGCATGCTCGTTTCGTGGGTTGACTTAGGCATACGAGGTTCATTCCCAATCTTAGATCGGACCAGACCGAGGGTTACGACAGCAGGATCGATAGCATGCAAGGGGGATTGGGCTGATCCCTGGCTTACGCATTCTACCTCTTTGGCTGGCTGAGCACCCGCACGCCCATTTCGTGGGTTGGCTTAGGCATAGGGAGTTCATTCCATGTCTAAGCCCCAGCCGACCACGGATTGTGGCAGCGAGACCGACGGCATGCAGAGGGGGACCGGGCCAATCCCCAACTTGCGCATTATGCCTCTCCAGTCGGCTCAGCGCCCGCACGCTTGTTTCGTTTGTTGAGTTAGCATATGAAGTTCATTCCCAGTCTAAGATTGGATCAGACAGAGGGATACGGTAGTAGGACCAGTAGTAGGATCGGTAGCACGCAGGGGGGGCCGTACGATCCTCGGCTTATGCATTCTACCTCTCCGGCCGGCTGAGCTCCCACACGCTCATTTCATGGGTTGGCTTAGGCATACAGAGTTCATTCCATGTCTAAGCCCTAGCCAGACCGATGGTTGTGGTAGCAGGACTGACAGCAGGATTGACAGCATGCAAAGGGGGATCGGGCTGATCCTCGACTTATGATTAAGCCTTTTTGGTCGACCTCTCCAGTCGGTTGAGCGTTCGCACGCTGGTTTCATGGGTTGACTTAGGCATACAGAGTTCATCCCTAGCCTAAGCATACGGAGTTCATACCCAATCTAAAATCAGACCGGACCGAGGGTTGCAACGGTAGGATCAGCAGCACGTAAGAGGACCGGGCCGATCCCCGGCTTACGCATTCTGCCTCTCCGACCGACTAAGCTCCCGCACGCCCGTTTCGTGGGTTGGCTTAGGCATAGGGAGTTCATTCCATGTCTAAGCCCCAGCCAGACCGAGGGTTGTGGCAGCGGCACTGGTAGCACGCAGAGGGGGACCGGGTCAATCCTCGATTTGTGCATTATGCCTCTCCGACCGGCATAGCACCCGCACGCTAGTTTCTTGGGTTGACTTATGCATACGGAGTTCATTCCCAGTCTCAGATCGGACTGAATTGAGGGTTACGGTAGCAGGATCGATAGAACGTAGAGGGGGACCGGACCGATCCGCGACTTGCACATTTTGCCTCTCCGATCGGTAAAGCGCCCGCACGCTCGTTTCGTAGGTTGGCTTAGGCATACGGAGTTCATTCCATGTCTAAGCATGCGGAGTTCATTCCCAGTCTAAGATTTTGAGCCACGGTGCACATGCTAGGCTTGGGCATGTGCTGGTGCCGCATTTTTTTCGCCTGGGGCACCATCGTCGGAGCATCGCCGGAGAGCCTAACCGACGGCATTGGGGGTTCCAGTGATTGGGGGGCCGGGGGTGGTGTGGCCCGCAAGATTGTGCGATTGGGTGCTGGTACTTGGCCCTTATATTGGGCCCCCTATTCCCTTATCCAAACCATTGAGAACTCACACCCCCTTAAAAGCATATTGAGAGTTTATAGGTTTCCCGGCCAGTAGCCATTAAAGTGTCTGAAATGGGGACACTTTTTCAATGATCACAAAATCTTCTCCACTATGAGTTTTAGCTACATTTTTTGTGGGCATGCCAAAAAAAATACAGGGATCACTTTTACCAAATTTAGGGACAAAATTATTCTAAAAAAATATTTAAAAAATATGGAACCCGTAAAAGTTTCGAAAAATCATGAAAAATAGAAAACGAGGTCGTCTTGCAATGAAACTTCACATGAAGGCTTAGGGGACCATTGCATGAATTTACAAGCCATAAAAATGGCATTGGTACAGCATAAATATGATGATGTGCTTGAACTCACCTACCACTCGTTTGATCCCCGACTTACGCATCCTGCCTCTCTGGTCGGCTGAGCGCCTACACGCTCTTTTCGTGAGTTGACTTAGGCATACGGAGTTCATCCCCAGTCTAAGCATACGGAGTTCATTCCCAGTCTAAGATTAGACCGGACTGAGGGTTGCGGCAGTAGGATCGATAGCACGGAGAGGGGACCGGGTCGATCCCCTGCTTGCGCAGTCTGCCTCTCCGATCGGTTGAGTGCCCGCACGCCCGTTTCATGGGTTGGCTTCGGCATAGGGAGTTCATTCCATGTATAAGCCCCAGTCGGACCGAGAGTTATGGTAGCCAGACCGACAGCATGCAGAGGGGGACCGGGCCGATCCCTGGCTTGTGCTTTATGCTTCTCCGACCCGTTCAGCGCCCGCACGCTCGTTTCATGGGTTGACTTAGGCATATATAGTTCATCATATTCTATGATCAGACCAGACTGAGGGTTGTGGCAGCAGGATCGACAGCACGTAGGAGGGACCAGGCCGATCCCCAGCTTGGCAATTCTGGCTCTCCGATCGGCTGAGCGCCCGCACGCTCATTTCATGGGTTGGCTTAGGCATACGGAGTTCAATCCATGTCTAAGCATATGGAGTTCATTCCCAGTCTAAGATCGGGCCAGATCGACGGTTGCAGCAACAGGATTGACATCACGTAGGGGGGACCGATCGGTCCCTGGCTTGCGCATTCTACCTCTCCGACCGACTGAGTGCCTGCACGATTGTTTCATGGGTTGGCTTAGGCATACAGAGTTCATTCCATGTCTAAGCATACGGAGTTCATTCAAGTCTAAGATCGGACCGGACCGAAGGTTGCGGTAGCTGGACCAATAGCAGGATTGATAGCACGCAAGGGGAACCAGGTCGATCCTCGCTTGCGCATTCTGCCTCTCCGACCGGCTTAGCGCCCACACCCTTGTTTCATGGGTTGGCTTAGGCATACGGAGTTCATTCCATGTCTAAGCCCCAGTTAGACTGAGGGTTATGGCAGCAAGACCGGCAGCGAGATCGGCTGCACGCAGAAAGGGACTAGGCTGATCCTCAGCTCGCACATTATGCCTCTCCGGCCGGCCTCTCCGATCGGTTGAGCACCCGTACGCTCATTTCATGGGTTGACTTAGGCATACGGAGTTCATCCCTAGTCTAAGCATACGGAGTTCATTCGCAGTCTAAGATCGGACCAGACCGAGGGTTACGGTAGTAGGATCGACAGCACACAGGGGGGACCGGGCCGATCCCCTGCTTGCGCATTCTACCTCTCTAGCCGACTGAGTGCCCGTACGCCCGTTTCGTGGGTTGGCTTAGGCATAGGGAGTTTATTCCATGTCTAAGCCCCAGTCGGATCGAGGGTTGTGGTAGCGAGACTGACAGCATGTAGAGGGGGACCGGGCCGATCTTTGACTTACGGATTATGCCTCTTCGATCAGCTTAGCACCCGCACGCTCGTTTCATGGGTTGACTTATGCATACGGAGTTCATTCCCAGTCTAAGCATACAGAGTTCATTCCCAGTCTATGATCAGACTGGACTGAAAGTTGCGATAGTAGGATCGACAGCAGACAGGGGGATTGGACCGAGAGTTTCGATCGACTGAGCACCCGCACGCTCGTTTCGTGGGTTGGCTTAGGCATACGGAGTTCATTCCATGTTTAAGCCCTAACCAGATCGAGGGTTGTGGTAGCAGGATCGGTAGCGGGATCGACAGCACGTAGAGGGGGATCGGGCGGATCCCTGACTTTCGCATTATGCCTCTTTGGTTGGGTGAGTGCCCGCACGCTCGTTTCATGGGTTGACTTAGGCATACGGAGTTCATCCCTAGTCTAAGATCAGACCGGACTGATAGTTACGGTAGCAGGATCGATATTACGCAGGGGGGATCGAGCCGATCCCTGGCTTGCACATTTTGCCTTTTCGACCGGGTACGTACCCGCACACTCGTTTTGCGGGTTGGCTTAGGCATACGGAGTTTATTCTATGTCTAAGCATGGGGAGTTCATTCCCAGTCTAAGATCAGACCAGACCGAGGGTTGTGACAGCAGGACTAGCAGCAGGATCGATAGCACGCAGGGGGAATCGGGCTGATCCCCAGCTTGCGTATTCTTCCTCTCAAGCCGGCTGAGCACCCGCAGCTTGTTTCATGGGTTGGCTTAGGCATACAGAGTTCATTCCATGTCTGAGCCCCAGTCGGACCGAGGGTTGTGATAGCAGGACCGGCAGCAGGATCGACAGCACGGAGAGGGGGACCAGGCTGATCCCCGACTTACACATTAGGCATACGGAGTTCATCCCCAGTCTAAGCATAAGGAGTTAATTCCTAGTCTAAGATCTGACCGGACCGAGGGCTTTGGCAACAGGATCGGCAACACGCAGGGGGGACCAGGTCGATCCTTGGTTTTTGCATTCTGCCTCTCCGGCCGACTGAGCGCCCGCACGCCCGTTTCATGGATTGGCTTAGGCATAGGGAGTTCATTCCATGTCTAAGCCCTAGCCGGACCGAGGGTTGTGCAACGGGACTGGTAGCACAAAGAGAGGGACCAAACTGATCCCCGACTTGCGCATTATGCCCCTCCGACAGGCACAGCGCCCGCATGCTCATTTCATGGGTTGACTTAGGCATACGGAGTTCATCCCCAGTCTAAGCATACGGAGTTCATTCCCAGTCTAAGATCGGATTGGACCGAGGATGGCGACAGCAGGATCGGTAGCACGCAGGGGGGACCGGGTCGATCCCCGGCTTGTGCATTTTGCCTCTCCGGCCGGCTTGGCACCCATACGCCCGTTTCATGGGTTGGCTTAGGCGTAGGGAGTTCCTTCCATGTCTAACCCCCAATCGGACCAAGGGTTGGGGCAGCGGGACCGGTAGCACGCAGAGGGGGACTTGGTCGATCCCCGACTTTCGCATTATGCCTCTTCGATCAGCTCAGCGCCCGTACGCTTGTTTTGTGGGTTGACTTAGGCATACGGAGTTCATTCCCAGTCTAAGATCAGACCGAACCGAGGGTTACGATAGCAGGATCGACAGCACGCAGGGGGGGACTGGGCCAATCCTCGACTTGCACATTCTGCCTCTCCGACCGGTTGAGCACCCGCACGCTTGTTTCATGGGTTGGCTTAGGCATACGGAGTTCATTCCATGTCTAAGCATACGGAGTTCATTCCCAATCTAAGATCGGACCGGACCGAGGGTTGCGACAGCATGACCAGCAGCAGGATCGGTAGCACACAGGGAGAGATCGGATGGATCCTTGGTTTGCGCATTCTGCCTCTCCAGTCGACTGAGCGCCCGCACACTCGTTTCATGGGTTGGCTTGGGCATACGGAGTCCATTCCATGTCTAAGCCCCAGCCGGACACGAGGGTTATGGCAGCAGAACCGGCAGCGGGATCGGTAGCTCACAGAGGGAGATCAGGCTGATCCTCGGCTTACGCATTATGCCTCTTTAACCAGCCTGTTCGGCCAGTTGAGCGCCTGTACGTTCGTTTCATGGGTTGACTTAGGCATACAGTGTTCATCCCCAGTCTAAGCATACGGAGTTCATCCCCAGTCTAAGCATACAGAGTTCATTCCCAGTCTAAGATCAGACCGGACTGAGAGTTACGGTAGTAAGATCGATAGCATGCAGGGGGGATCGAGTCGATCCCCAGCTTACGCATTCTGGCTCTTCGACCCGATGAGCACCCGCACGCCCATTTTATGGGTTGGCTTAGGCATAGGGAGTTCATTCCATGTCTAACCCCCTGCCGGGCTGAGGGTTGTGGCAGCGGGACCGGCAGCACGCAGAGGGGGACCGGGTCGATCCCCGGCTTGCGCATTATAACTCTCCGACCAGCTCAGCTCCCGGACGCTCGTTTCGTGGGTTGACTTATGCATACGGAGTTCATTCCCAGTCTAAGATCGGACCGGATGGAGGGTTGTGGCAGCAGGATCGACAGCACACAGGGGGGATCGGGCTGATCCCCGGCTTGCGCATTCTGCCTCTCCGGTCGGCTAAGCACACGCACGCTCTTTTCGTGGGTTGGCTTAGGCATACACAGTTCATTCCATGTCTAAGCATACGGAGTTCATTCCCAGTATAAGATTTTGAGGCACGGTGCACACGTTGGGCTCGGGCATGTGCTGGTGCCGCATTTTTTTTGCCTGGGGCACCATCGTCGGAGAGCCGAACCGGCGGCATTGGGGGTTCCGACGATTAGGGGTGCCGGGGGGTGTGCGCACATGATGTGCGATGGGTGCTGGTAGTTGGCCCTTCTATTGGTCCCCTATCCCTCATCAAACCTCAAGAACTGACACCCCCTTAAAGAGCATTTGAGATTTTATAGGTTTGCTGCTAGTAGCCATTAAAGTGTCTGAAATGGGGACACTTTTTTCAAACGATCACGAAATCTTCTCCACTTCGATTTTTTAGCTGAATTTTTTTGTGCATGCCAACACAAATGCAAGTATCACTTCTACCAAATTTGGGGACAAAACTCTTTCTAAAAAAATTTTAAAAAATCCCAAACTGCAAAAAGTTTCAAAAATCGTGAAAAATAGAAAACGGGTGGTCTTGCCACGAAACTTCACATGAAGGCTTAGGGGACCATTGTATGAATTTACAAGCCATAAAAATGGCATTGGCATGGCAGAAATATGAAGATGTGCTTGAACCCACCTACCACCCGTTCGATCCCCGACTTATGCATCCTACCTCTCTGGTCAACTGAGCGCCTGCACGCTCGTTTAATGGGTTGACTTAGGCATACGGAGTTCATCCCTAGTCTAAGCATATGGAGTTCATTCCTAGTCTAAGATCAGACCGGACCGAGGGTTGCGGCAACAAGATCAACAGCATACAGGGGGGATCGGGTCGATCCCTGGCTTACGCATTCTGTCTCTCCAGCCGGCTGAGTGTCCGTACGCCCGTTTTATGGGTTGGCTTCGGAATAGGGAGTTCATTGCATGTCTAAGCCCCAGCCAGACCGAAGGTTGTGGCAGCGGGATCTGCAGCACGTAGAGGGGGATCGAGTCGATCCCCGGCTTGTGCATTATGCCTCTCTGGCCGGCTCGTACGCTCGTTTCGTAGGTTGACTTAGCCATACGGAGTTCATTCCTAGTCTAAGATAGAATCGGACGAAGGTTTACGGTAGCAGGATCGATAGCATGCAGAGGGGACCGGGCTGATCCCTGGCGTGCGCATTCTACCTCTCCGACTGGCTGAGTGCCCGCACGCTCGTTTCATGGGTTGGCTTAGGCATACAGAGTTCATTCCATGTCTAAGCATACAGAGTTCATTCCCAGTCTAAGATCGGACCGGACCGAGGGTTACGGTAGCAGGACCAACAGCAGGATTGGCAACACGTAGAGGGGACCGGGCCGATCCCTGACTTGCGCATTCTGCCTCTCCGGCCAGTTGAGTGCCCGCACCTCATTTCGTGGGTTGGCTTAAGCATACAGAGTTCATTCCATGCCTGAGCCCCAATCAGACCGAGGGTTGTGGCAGTAGGATCGGTAGTGGGATCGGTAACACGCAGAGGGGGATCGGACTGATCCCAGGCTTGTGCATTATGCCTCTTCGATCAGCCTCTCCAGTCAGCTGAGCGCCCTCACGCTCGTTTCGTGGGTTGACTTATGCATACGGAGTTCGTCCCTAGTCTAAGCATACGGAGTTCATTCCTAGTCTAAGATCGGACCGGACCGACGGTTGCGGCAGTAGGATCGATAGCACGTAGGGGGGATCGGGTTGATCCCCAGCTTGCGCATTTTACCTCTGTACAATCGACTGAGCGCCCATACGCCCGTTTCGTGGGTTGGCTTAGGCATAAGGAGTTAATTCCATGTCTAAGCCCCAGCCGACTGAGGGTTGTGGCAGCGAGATCGGCAGCACGCATAGGGGAATCGGGCCAGGTCAGCGCCCACACACTCGTTTCACGGGTTGACTTAGGCATATGGAGTTCATTCCCAGTCTAAGATCAGACCGAACCAAGGGTTATGGTAGTAGTATCGACAGCACGCAGGGAGGGATCGGGCTGATCCCCGGCTTGTGCATTCTGCCTCTCCGGTCGACTGAGTGCCCGCACACTCGTTTCGTGGGTTGGCTTAGGCATACGGAGTTCATTCCATGTCTAAGCATATGGAGTTCATTCCCAGTCTAAGATCGGACTGGACCGAGGTTTGTGACAGCAGGACCAACAGCAGGATGGGTAGCATGTGCGACCAGGCCGATCCTTGGCTTACGCATTCTGCCTCTCCGACCGACTGAGCGCCCGTACGCTCATTTCATGGGTTGGCTTAGGCATACAAAGTTCATTCCATGTCTAAGCCCCAGCCGAACCGAGGGTTGTGGCAGCAGGACCGACAGTGGGATTGACAGCACGCAGAGGGGGACCGGGCTGATCCCCGGCTTGCGCATTATGCCTCTTCGGCCGACCTCTCCTAGCGGCTGAGTGCCCGTACGCTTGTTTCGTGGTTTGACTTAGGCATATAGAGTTCATCCCTAGTCTAAGCATACGGAGTTGATTCCCAGTCTAAGATCGGACCAACAGGACGCAGAGGGGGGCCGGGCCGATCCCCAGCTTGTGCATTATGCCTCTTCAACCGGCTCAGCGCCCGCACGCTCATTTCATGGGTTGACTTATGCATACAGAGTTCATTCCCAGTCTAAGATCAGACCAAACCAATGGTTGTGGTAGCAGGATCGATAGCACGTAGGGAGGGACCGGGCCGATCCTCGGCTTGCACATTCTACCTCTCCGGTCGGTTGAGCGCCCGTACGCTCGTTTCGTGCGTTGGCTTAGGCATACGGAGTTCATTCCATGTCTAAGCATACGAAGTTCACTCCCAGTCTAAGATTTTGAGACACAGTGCACACGTTGGGCTTGAGCATGTGCTGGTGCCGCATTCTTTTTGTCTGGGGCAGCATCGTCGGAGCATCGCCGCAGAGCCTGACCGGCGGCATTGGGGGTTCCGACGATTAGGGGGGCCGGGGGGGTGTGCGCACATGATGTGCGATGGGTGCTGGTACTTGGCCCTTATATTGGCCCCCTATCCCTCATCAAACGTCGAGAACTTACACCCCCTTAAAGAGCATTTGAGATTTTATAAGTTTGCTGCCAGTTGCCATTAAAGTGTCTGAAATGGGGACAATTTTTTCAAACATTCACAAAATCTTCTCCACTTCGAGTTTTTAGCTGAATTTTTTTGTGCATGCCAACAAAAGTACAAGGATCATCTCTACCAAATTTTGGGACAAAACTCTGTCTAAAACAATTTAAAAAAACCCCGAACCGTAAAAAGTTTTAAAAATCATGAAAAATAGAAAATAGGTCCTCTTGCCCACGAAACTTCACATGAAGGCTTAGGGGACCATTGTACGAATTTACAAGCCATAAAAGTGGCATTGGCATGGCAGAAATATGAAGATGTTCTTGAACCCACCTACCACCCGTTCGATCCCTGACTTGCGCATCCTGCCTATCTGGTCAGCTGAGCACCCGTACGCTCGTTTCATGGGATGACTTAGGCATACGAAGTTCATCCCCAATCTAAGCATACGTAGTTCATTCCTAGTCTAAGATCGGGCTGGACCGAGGGTTGTGGCAGCAGGATCAGTAGCACGCAGGGGGGACAGGGTCGATCCCCGGCTTGTGCATTCTACCTCTCCGGTCGGCTGAGCATCCGCACCCCCGTTTCGTGGGTTGGCTTAGGCATAGGGAGTTCATTCCATGTCTAAGCCCCAGCCGGACCGAGGGTTGTGGCAACGGGACAGGCAGCACACAGAGGGGGATTGGGCTGATCCTCAGTTTTCGCATTATGCCTCTCCGATCGGCTCAGTGCCCGTACGCTCATTTCGTGGGTTGACTTAGGCATACGGAGTTCATTCCCAGTCTAAGATCGAACGGGACTGAGGGTTGCGATAGCAGGATAGACAGCACGCAGGAGGGGATCGGGCCAATCCCAATTTAAGTATACGGAGTTCATTCCCAGTCTAAGATTTTGAGCCACAGTGCACATGCTGCGCTAGGGCATGTGCTGGTGCCACATTTTTTTCGCCTAGGGCACCATCCCCGGAGCATTGCCGGAGAGCCTAACCGGCGACATTAGGGGTTGCTGCGATTGGGCGGGCAGGGGGGTTGTGCGCACATGATGTGAGATGGGTGCTGGTACTTGGCCCTTATTTTGGCCCACTATCCCTCATCAAACCTCGAGAACTCACACCCCCTTAAAGAGTATTTGAGATTTCATAGGTTTGTTGCCAGTAGCCATTAAAGTGTCTAAAATGGGGACACTTTTTTCAAATGGTCCCAAAATCTTTTCCACTTTGAGTTTTTAGCTAAATTGTTTTTTGCATGCCAACAAAAATACAAGGATCACCTCTACCAAATTTGGGGACAAAACTCTTTCTAAAAAATTTTAAAAAATCCCAAACCGTAAAAAGTTTCAAAAATCGTGAACAATAGAAAATGGGTCGTCTTGCCACGAAACTTCACATGAAGGTTTAGGGGACCATTGTATGAATTTACAAGCCATAAAAATGGCATTGGCAAGGCAGAGATATGAAGATGTGCTTGAACCCACCTACCACCCATTCGATCCCCGGCTTGCGCATCCTGCCTCTCTAGTCGGCTGAGCGCCTGCACGCTCGTTTCTTGAGTTGACTTAGGCATACAGAGTTCATCCCCAATCTAAGCATACAGAGTTCATTCCCAGTCTAAGATCGAACTGAACCGAGGGTTGCGACAGTAGGATCGACAGCATGCAGGGGGGATCGGGCCGATCCCCGACTTGCACATTCTGCCTCTCCGGCCGATTGAGCGCCCGCATGCCAGTTTTGTGGGTTGGCTTAGGCATAGGGGGTTCATTCCATGTCTAAGCCCCAGCCGGACCGAGGGTTGTGGCAGCGAGACTGGCAGCCCGCAGAAGGGGATCGAGTCGATTCTCGACTTGCGCATTATGCCTTTTCGACTGGCTCAGCGCCCGCACGCTCGTTTCGTGGGTTTACTTAGGCATACGTAGTTCATTCCAATCTAAGATCGGACCGGACCGAGAGTTGTGACACATGATTGATAGCATGCAGGGGGGATCGAGCCGATCCCTGACTTACGCATTCTGCCTCTCCGGCCTACTGAGTGCCTGCACGCTCGTTTCATGGGTTGGCTTAGGCATATGGAGTTCATTCCCAGTCTAAGATCGGATTGGACCGACAGTTGCGATAGCTGGACCAACAGTAGGATCGACATCACGCAGGGGGGGACCGGTCGATCCTCGACTTGTGCATTCTGCCTCTCCGGCCGACTGAGGGCCCGCACGCTCGTTTCGTGGGTTAGCTTAGGCATACGGAGTTCATTCCATGTCTAAGTCCTAGTCGATCCGAGGGTTGTGGCAGCAGGACCGGCAGCACGCAGAGGGGGACCGTGTTGATCCTCGGCTTGTGCATTATGCCTTTTCGATCGACCTCTTTGACCGACAGAGCATCCCCGTGCTCATTTCATGGGTTGACTTAGGCATACAGAGTTCATCCCCAGTCTAAGCATACTAGTTCATTCCCAGTCTAAGATCGGATCCGACTGAGGGTTACGCATTATGCCTCTTCGGTCGGGTTGCGCCCGCACCCTCATTTTGTGGGTTGACTTATGCATACGAAGTTTATTCCCAGTCTAAGATCAGACCAGATTGAGGGTTGCGGCAGCAGGATCGACAACACGTAGGGGGGATCGGGCTGGTCCCCGACTTGTACATTCTGCCTCTCCGACCGGCTGAGCACCCACACGCACGTTTCATGGGTTGGCTTTGGCATACGGAGTTCATTCCATGTCTAAGCATACAAAGTTCATTCCCAGTCTATGATCGGACTGGACCGAGGGTTACGGTAATAGGATCGGTAGCATGCAGGGAGGGACCGACTGATCCTCGACTTACGCATTCTGCCTCTCCGACCGACTGAGCACCCGTACACTTGTTTCATTGGTTGGCTTAGGCATACGAAGTTCATTCCATGTCTATGCCCCAGCTGGACCGAGGGTTGTGGCAGCAGGACCGGCAGCGAGATCGACAGCACACACAGGGGGACCGGGATGATCCTCGACTTACGCATTATGCCTCTTTGGCTGGCTAAGCGCCCGCATGTTCATTTTGTGGGTTGACTTAAGCATACGGAGTTCATCCCAGTCTAAGCATACGGAGTTTATTCCCAGTTTAAGATCAGACCGGACCTAGGGTTGTGACAGCAAGATCGGTAGCACACAAGGGGAACCAGGCTGATCTCCGGCTTACGCATTCTGCCTCTCCGGCTGGCTGAGCACCCGCACACCCGTTTCATGGGTTGGCTTAGGCATAGGGAGTTCATTCCATATCTAAGCCCCAGTCGGACCGAGGGTTGTGGCAGTGGGATCGATAGCACGCAGAGGGGGATCGGGCCGACCCTCGACTTACGCATTATGCCTTTCCGATCGGCTCAGCTCCCGAACGCTCGTTTCATCGGTTGACTTAGGCATACGGAGTTCATTCCCAGTCTAAGATTGGACCAGATTGAGGGTTGTGATAGCAGGATCGATAGCACGCAGGGGGGGACCGGGTCGGTCCCCGGCTTGAGCATTCTACCTCTTTGGTCCGCTGAACGCCCGTACACTCGTTTCATGGGTTGGCTTAGGCATATGAAGTTCATTCCATGTCTAAGCATACGGAGTTCATTCCCAATCTAAGATCAGATCAGACCGGGGGTTACGGTAGCAGGACCAGTAGCAGGATCGACAGCACATAGGGGGGATCGGGCTGATCCCCGGCTTGTGCATTCTACCTCTTTGACTGGCCCCTCCGATCGGCTGAGCGCCCGCACGCTCGTTTCGTGGGTTGACTTAGGCATACGGAGTTCATCCCCAGTCTAAGCATACGAAGTTCATTCCAAGTCTAAGATCAAATCGGACTGACGGTTGCGACTGCAGGATCGACAGCACGCAGGGGGGATCGGGCCAATCCTCGGCTTGCGTATTCTACCTCTTTCGCTGGTTTAACGGTCGCACGCCCGTTTCATGGGTTGGCTTAGGCATAGGGAGTTCATTCCACGTCTAAGCATACGGAGTTCATTCCCAGTCTAAGATTGGATCGAACCGAGGGTTATGGCAGTAGGACCAGTAGCAGGATCGACAGCACGTAGGGGGGATCGGGCCGATCCCTGATTTGTGCATTCTACCTCTTTGATCGGCCTCTCCGATCGGCTGAGCGCCTGCAGGCTCGTTTCATGGGTTGACTTAGGCATACGGAGTTTATCCCTAATCTAAGCATACGAAGTTCATTCCTAGTCTAAGATCAAATTGGATCGAGGGTTGCGGCAGCAGGATTGATAGCATGCAGGGGGGACCGGGCCAATCCCCGACTTGCGCATTCTGCCTCTTCGGTCGACTGAACGGTCGCACGCCCGTTTCATGGGTTGGCTTAGGTATAGGGAGTTCATTCCATGTCTAAGGCCCAGCTGAAGTGAGGGTTATGGCAGCAGGACCGGCAGCACACAGAGGGGGACCGGGCCGATCCCCGGCTTACACATTCTGCCTCTCCGATCGGCTGAGCGCCCGCACGCTCATTTCGTGGGTTGGCTTAGGCATACGGAGTTCATTACATGTCTAAGCATACAGAGTTCATTCCCAGTCTAAGAGTTTGAGTCACGGTGCACATGCTGGGCTTAGGCATGTGCTGGTACCGCATTTTTTTCGCACGGGGCACCATCGTCGGAGCATCGCTGAAGAGCTTAACCGGTGGCATTGAGGGTTCTGATGATTGGGGGGGCCGAGGGGTGTGCGCACATGATGTACGATGGGTGCTGGTACTTGGCCCTTACATTGGCCCCCTATCCCTCATCAAACCTCGAGAAGTCACACCTCCTTAAAGAGCATTTGAGATTTTATAGGTTTGCTGCCAGTAGCCATTAAAGTGTTTGAAATGGGGACATTTTTTTCAAACGGTCACAAAATCTTCTCCACTTCGAGTTTTTAGCTGAATGTTTTTGTGCATGCCAACAAAATTACAAGGATCACGTCTACTAAAGTTGGGGACAAAAATCTTTCTAAAAAAATTCTAAAAAATCCCCAACCGCAAAAAGTTTCAAAAATCGTGAAAAATAGAAAATGGGTCGTCTTGCCATGAAACTTCACATGAAGGTGTAGGGAACCATTGTATGAATTTACAAGCCATAAAAATGGCATTGGCATGGCAGAAATATGAAGATGTGCTTGAACCCATCAATCACTTGTTGGATCCTCGGCTTGCGCATCCTGCCACTCTGGTCGGTTGAGCGTCCGCATGCTAATTTCATGGGTTGACTTAGGCATACAGAGTTCATCCCTAGTCTAAGCATACGAAGTTCATTCCCAGTTTAAGATCGGATCAGACCGTGGGTTGCGGTAGTAGGATCGGCAGCACGTAGGGGGGATCAGGCCGATCCCCGACTTACGCATTCTGCCTCTCTGGCTGGCTGAATGCTTGCATGCCCGTTTTGTGGGTTGGCTTAAGCATAGGAAGTTCATTCCATGTCTAAGCCCCAGTCGGACCGAGGGTTGTGGCAGCCGGACCGACAGCACGCAGAGGAGGATCGGGCCGATCCCTGGCTTGCGCATTATGCCTCTCCGATCGACTTAGCGCCGCACGCTTGTTTTGTGGTTTGACTTAGGCATACGGAGTTCATTCCCAGTCTAAGATCGGTCCAGACCGAGGGTTACGGCAGCAGGATTGACAGCACGCAGGGGGGATCGGGTCGGATCTCGGCTTGTGCATTCTACCTCTCCGATCGGTTGAGTGCCCGCACGCTCGTTTTGTGGGTTGGCTTAGGCATACGGAGTTTATTCCATGTCTAAGCATATGGAGTTCATTCCCAGTCTAGGATCGGACCGAACTGAGGGTTGTGGCAGCAGTACCAGTAACAGGATCGATAGCATGCAGGGGGGACCGGGCCGATCCTCGGCTTACGCATTCTGCCTTTCTAGCCTACTGTCGCATGCTCGTTTCGCGGGTTGGCTTAGGCATACGAAGTTCATTCCATGTCTAAGCCCCAGCCGGACCGAAGGTTGTGGCAGTAGGATCGGTAGTGGGATCGACAGCATGTAGAGGGGGACCGGGCTGATCCCCAGCTTGGGCATTATGCCTCTTCGATCGACTCAGTGCCCGAATGCTTTTTTCGTGGGTTCACTTAGGCATACATTATTCATTCCCAGTCTAAGATCAGACCGGACTGAGGGTTGCGGCAGCAGGGTCGACAGCACGCTGGGGGGGACCGAGTCGGTCCCCGGTTTCTACATTCTGCCTCTCTGATTAGCTGAGCGCCCGCATGCTTGTTTCGTGGGTTTGGTTAGGCATATGGAGTTCATTCCATGTCTAAGAATGCGGAGTTCATTCCCAATCTAAGATCGAATCGGATTGAGGGTTGCAGCAGCAGGACCAATAGCAGGATCAACAGCACGCAGAGGGGACCGGGTTGATCCTCGACTTACGCATTCTACCTCTCCGATCGGCTGAGCGCCCGTACGCTCGTTTTGTGGGTTGACTTAGGCATACGGTGTACATCCCCAATCTAAGCATACAGAGTTCATTCCCAGTCTAAGATCGAACCGGACCAAAGGTTGCGGTAGCAGGATCTGTAGCACGTAGGGGGGATTGAGTCGATCCCTGGCTTGCGCAATCTACCTCTCCGGCCTGCTGACCACCCGTAAGCCCGTTTCGTGGGTTGGCTTAGGCATAGGGAGTTCATTCCATGTCTAAGCCCCAGCCAGACCGAGGGTTGTGGTAGCAGGATCGATAGCACGTAGAGGCAGACCGAGCCAATCCTCGGCATGCGCATTCTGCCTCTCTGGCCGGCTGAGCGTCTGCACGCTCGTTTCGTTGGTTGGCTTAGGCATACAGAGTTCATTCCATGTCTAAGCATACGGAGTTCATTCCTAGTCTAAGAGTTTGAGCCATGGTGCACATGCTAGGCTAGGGCATGTGCTGGTGCCATATTTTTTTCGCCCGAGGCACCATCGTCGGAACATCATCGGAGAGCCTAACCGGCGGCATTGGGGATTCTGGCGATTGGGGCACCGGGGGGGTGTGCGCACATGATGTGCGATGGGTCCTGGTACTTGGCCCTTATATTGGCCCCCTATCCCTCATCAAACCTCGAGAACTCACACCCCCTTAAAGAGCATTTGAGATTTTATAGGTTTGCTACCAGTAGCCATTAAAGTGTCTGAAATGAGGACACTTTTTTCAAACGATCACAAAATCTTCTCCACTTCGAGTTTTTAGCTGAATATTTTTGTGCACACCAAAAAAAATACAAGGATCACCTCTACCAAATTTGGGGACAAAACTCTTTCTAAAAAAATTTTAAAAAATCTCGAAACCGTAAAAAGTTTCAAAAATTATGAAAAATAGAAAACGGGTCGTCTTGCCACGAAACTTCACATGAAGGTGTAGGGGACCATTGTATGAATTTACAAGCCATAAAAATGGTATTGGCACAGTAAAAATATGAAGATGTTCTTGAACCCACCTACCACTCGTTCAATCCCCGGCTTGCGCATCCTGCCTTCCTAGTCGGCTGAGCGTCCGCACGCTCGTTTCGTGGGTTGACTTAGGCATACGAAGTTCATCCCTGGTCTAAGCATACGGAGTTCATTCCTAGTCTAAGATCAGACTGGATCGAGGGTTACGGCAGTAGGATCGGTAGCACGCAGAGGGGACCGGACCGATCCCCGACTTGTGCATTCTGCCTCTCCGGCCGACTGAGTGCCCGCACGACCGTTTCATGGTTTGGCTTAGGTATAGGGAGTTCATTCCATGTCTAAGCCCCAGTCGGACCGAGGGTTGTGGCAGCGTGGCCTACAGCACGTAGGGAGGGATCGAGCCAATCGCCGACTTGTGCATTATGCCTCTCCGACCGGCTCAGTGCCCGTCCACTCGTTTCATGGGTTGACTTAGGTATACGAAGTTCATTCCTAGTCTAAGATCGGATCAGACCGAGGGTTGTGGCAGCAGGATCAACAGCACGTAAGGGGGACCGGGTCGGTCCCCGACTTGCGCATTCTGCCTCTCCGACCGACTGAGCACCCGTACGCTTGTTTCATGGGTTGGCTTAGGCATACGGAGCTAATTTCATGTCTAAGCATACGGAGTTCATTCCCAGTCTAAGATTGCATCGGACCGAGGGTTGCGGCAGTAGGACCAGCAGCAGGATCGGTAGCACGCAGGAGGGGATCGGGCTGGTCCCCGGCTTGCGCATTCTACCTCTCCGACTGGTTGAGTGCCCGCACGCTCGTTTCGTGGGTTGGCTTAAGCATACGGAATTCATTCCATGTCTAAGCCCCAGCTGGACCGAGGATTGTGGTGACGGGACCGACAGCACGTAGAGGGGGATTATGCCTCTCCAGCTGGCTCAGCACCCGCACGCTCGTTTTGTGGGTTGACTTAGGCATACGGATTTCATTCCTAGTCTAAGATCGACCCGGACTGAGGGTTGTGGTAACAGGATCGACAGCACGTAGACGGGGATCGAGTCGGTCCCCGACTTGCACATTTGGCCTCTCCGGCCGGTTGAGTACCCACACGTACGTTTCGTGGGCTGGCTTAGGCATACGGAGTTCATTCCATGTCTAAACATACGGAGTTCATTCCCAGTCTAAGATCGGATCAGACCGAGGGTTACGATAGCAGGACCAGTAGCAGGATTGGTAGCACGCAGGGGGTACCGAACTGATCCTCGGCTTACGCATTCTACCTCTCCAGCCGGTTGAGCGCCCGGATGCTCGTTTTGTGGGTTGGCTTAGGCATAAAGAGTTCATTCCATGTCTAAGCCCCAGCCAGACTGAAGGTTGTGGCAGCAGGGCCGGCAGCGGGATCGACAGCACGCAGAGGTGAATCGAGCTGATCCCCGGCTTACGCATTATGCCTTTCCAGCCGGTTGAGTGCCCGCACGCTCGTTTCATGGGTTGACTTAGGCATACGGAGTTCATCCCCAGTCTAAGCATATGGACTTCATTCCCAGTCTAAGATCGGATCGGACCGAGGGTTGCGGTAGCAGGACCAGCAGCACGCAGGGGGACCGGGCCGATCCTCGGCTTGTGCATTCTACCTCTCTGGTCGGCTGAGCGCCTGCACACCCGTTTCGTGGGTTGGCTTAGGCATAGGGAGCTCATTCCATGTCTAAGCCCCAGTCGGACAGATGGTTGTGGCAGCGGGACCGGCAGCACGCAGAGGGGGATCGGGCCGATCCCTGGCTTGCGCATTATGGCTCTCCGGCCGGTTCAACGCCCGCACGCTCGTTTCGTGAGTTGACTTAGGCATACAGAGTTAATTCCCAGTGTAAGATTGGGCCGGACCAAGGGTTGCGATAGTAGGATCGACAGCACGCAGGGAGGGACCGGGCCGATCCCCGACTTACGCATTCTGCCTCTCCGACCGGCTGAGCGCCAGCACGCTCATTTCATGGGTTGGCTTAGGCATACGGAGTTCATTCCATGTCTAAGCATACTGAGTTCATTCCCAGTCTAAGATCAGACCGAACCGAGGGTTGCGGCTGCAGGATTGGCAGCACGTAGGGGGAATCGGGCCGATCCCTGACTTTCACATTCTGCCTCTCCGGTCGGCTGACTGCCCGTACGCTCGTGTCGTGGGTTGGCTTAGGCATACGTAGTTCATTCCATGTCTAAGCCCCAGCCGGACTGAGGGTTATGGTAGCAGACCAGTAGCAGGATTGACAGCACGCAGAAGAGGACCGAGATGATCCTCGACTAGCACATTATGCCTCTCCGACCGGCCTTTCCGGTCGGCTGAGCGCCCGAACGCTCGTTTCATGGGTTGACTTAGGCATATGGAGTTCATCCCCAGTCTAAGCATACGGAGTTTATTCCCAGTTTAAGATCAGACTGGACTGAGGGTTACGGCAGCAAGATCGACAGCACATAGAGGGGACCGGGTCGATCTTCGACTTACGTATTCTGCCTCTCCGACAGGCTGAGTTCCCGCACGCTCATTTCATGGGTTGGCTTAGGCATATGGAGTTCATTCCATGTCTAAGCATACGGAGTTCATTCCCAGTCTAAGATTTTGAGCCACGGTGCACATGCTAGGCTCGGGCATGTGCTGGTGCCGCATTTTTTTTTGCCAGGGGCACCATCGTCGGAGCATCACTGGAGAGCCTAACCGGTGGCATTGGGGGTTTCGATGATTGGGGGGGCTGTAGGGGTGTGTGCACATGATGTGCGATGGGTGCTGGTACTTGGCCCTTCCCCTATCCTTCATCAAACCTCGAGAACTCGCACCCCTTTAAGAGCATTTGAGATTTTATAGGTTTGCTGCCAGTAGCCATTAAAGTGTCTGAAATGGGGACACTTTTTTTAAACAGTCACAAAATATTCTCCACTTTGAGTTTTTAGTTGAATGTTTTTGTGCATGCCAACAAAAATACAAGGATCACCTCTACCAAATTTGGGGACAAAACTCTATCTAAAAAAATTTTAAAAAATCCCGAACCGCAAAAAGTTTCAAAAATCATGAAAAATAAAAAACAGGTCGTCTTGCCACGAAACTTCACATGAAGGCTTAGGGGACCATTGTTGAATTTACAAGCCATAAAAATGGCATTGGCATGGCAGAAATATGAAGATGTGCTTGAACTCACCTACCACCCGTTCGATCCCCGAGTTGCGCATCCTGCCTCTCTGGTCGGTTGAGAGTCCGCACGCTCGTTTCGTGGGTTGACTTAGGCATATGGAGTTCATCCCCAGTCTAAGCATACAGAGTTCATTCCCAGTATGTGATCAGACCGGACTGAGGGTTGCGACAGCAGGATTGGCAGCACGCAGGGGGGACCGGGCTGATCCCTGGCTTGCGCATTCTGCCTCTCTAGCCGGTTGAGCACCCGCACGCCCGTTTCATGGGTTGGCTTAGGCATAGGGAGTTCATTCCATGTCTAAGCCCCAGCCAGACCGAGGGTTGTGGTAGCGGGATCGACAGCATGCAGAGGGGGATCGGACCGATCCCCTGCTTGTGCATTATGCCTCTCTGACCGGTTCAGTGACCGTACGCTCATTTCATGGGTTGACTTAGGCATACAGAGTTCATTCCAAATCTAAGATCAGACCAAACCGAGGAATGTGACAGCAGGATCGACAGCACGCAGGGGGGATCGGGTCGGTCCCTACTTACGTATTCTGCCTCTCCGATCGACTAAGCGCCCGTACTCTCGTTTCATGGGTTGGCTTGGGCATACGAAGTTCATTCCCAGTCTAAGATCAGACCGGACTGAGGGTTGCAGTAGCAGGACCAGCAGTAGGATCGGTAGCATGTATGGGGGACCAGACTGATCCCCGACTTGCGCATTCTGCCTCTCCGATTGGCTGAGTGCCCGCACGCCCATTTCATGGGTTGGCTTGGGCATAGGGAGTTCATTCCATGTCTAAGCCCCAGCCAGACGAAAAGTTGTGGCAGCGGGACCGGCAGCACGTAGAGAGGGACGGGCTGATCCCCGGCTTGCGCATTATGCCTTTTCGGCTGGCTTAGCGCCCGCACGCTCGTTTCATGGGTTGACTTAGGCATACAGAGTTCATTTCCAGTCTAAGATCGGACCAGACCGAGGGTTGTGACAGCAGGATCGACAGCACACAGGGGTGGATCGGGCCGATCTTTGGCTTGTGCATTCTACCTCTCCGGGCTACTGAGTGCCCGCACGCCCATTTCGTAGGTTGGCTTAGGCGTGGGGAGTTCATTCCATGTCTAAGCCCTAGCTGGATCGAGGGTTGTGGCGGCGGGATCGACAGCGCACAAAGGGGGATAGGGTCGATCCCAGGCTTGCGCATTAAGCCTCTCCGGCTGGCCTAGCGCCCTCACGCTCGTTTCATGGGTTGACTTAGGCATACGAAGTTCATTCCCAGTCTAAGATCAGACCGGACCGAGGGTTGTGATAGCAGGATCGACAGCACACAAGGGGGGATCGGATCGGTCCCCAGCTTGTACATTCTGCCTCTCCGGCTGGCTGAGCAACCACACTCTCGTTTCGTGGGTTGGCTTAGGCATACGGAGTTCATTCCCAGTCTAAGATCAGACCGAACTGAGGGTTGCAGCAGCAAGACTAGCAGCAGGATCAGCAGCACGTAGGGGGGATCGAGCTGATCCTCGACTTGCGCATTCTGCCTCTCCGGCCAGCTGAGCGCCCGCACACTCGTTTCGTGGGTTGGCTTAGGCATACGAAGTTCATTCCATGTCTAAGCCCCAGTTGGATCGAGGGTTGTGGCTGCAGGACCGGCAGCGGGATCAGCAGCACGCAGAGGGGGATCGGGCTACTCTCTGATTTGTGCATTATGCCTCTCCAACCGACCTCTTTGGTCGGTTAAATGCCCGTACTCTCGTTTCATGGGTTGGCTTAGGCATACGGAGTTCATTCCATGCCTAAGCATATGGAGTTCATTACCAGTCTAAGATTGAACTGGATTGAGGGTTGCAACAGCAGGACCAACAGTAGGATCGGTAGCATGTAGGGGGGACTGGGCTGATCCCTGACTTACGCATTCTGCCTCTCCGACCGGCTGAGCGCCCGCACGCCCGTTTCCTAGGTTGGCTTAGGCATACGGATTTCATTCCATGTCTAAGCATATAGAGTTCATTCCCAGTCTAAGATCAGACTGGATCGAAGGTTGTGATAGTAGGACCAGCACAGGATCGATAGCACGCAGAGGGGGATCGAGTCTATCCTCGGCTTGTGCATTATGCCTCTCCTTCCGGTTCAGCGCTCGCATGCTCGTTTCGTGGGTTGACTTATGCATACGGAGTTCATTCCCAGTCTAAGATCGAACCAGACCGAGGGTTGCGGTAGCAGGATCGACAGCACGGAGGAAGGGACTGGGCCGATCCCCGGCTTGCACATTTTGCCTCTCCGACCGGCTGAGTGCCTGTTCGCTCGTTTCATGGGTTGGCTGAGGCATACAAAGTTCATTCCATGTCTAAGCATACGGTGTTCATTCCTAGTCTAAGATCAGACCGGTCCAAGGTTACAGCAGTAGGACCAGTATAGGATCGATAGCATGCAGGGGGACCGGGTCAATCCGTCGCTTGCGCATTCTGCCTCTCCGGCCGGTTGAGCACCCTTACGCTCATTTCCTGGGTTGGCTTAGGCATACGAAGTTCATTCCATGTCTAAGGCCCAGCCGGACTAAGGATTGTGGCAGCAGGACCGGCAACGGGATTGATAGCATGCAAAGGGCGACCGGGCTGATCCCCAGATTGCGCATTATGCCTCTCCGGTCAACTCAGCGCTCGCACGCTCGTTTCATGGGTTGACTTATGCACATGAATTTCATTCCCAGTCTAAGATCGAACCGGACCAAGGGTTGTCGTAGCAGGATCGACAACACGCAGGGGGGATCGGGTCGAACCCCGACTTGCGCATTCTACCTCTCCGGTCGACTAAGCGCCCGCACGCTCATTTCGTGGGTTGGCTTAGGCATACGGAGTTCATTCCATGTCTAAGCCCCAGCCGGACTGAGGGTTGTGGTGCCAGGACCGAGAGCGAGATCAGCAGCATGCAGAGAGGGATCGGGCTGATCCCTGGCTTGCGCATTATGCCTCTCCGATCGGCCTCTACGGCCGATTGAGCGCTCGCACGCTCGTTTCATTGGTTGACTTAGGCATACGGAGTTCATCCCCAGTCTAAGCATACGGAGTTCATTCCCAATCTAAGATCGGATGAGACTGAGGGTTACGGTAGTAGGATCCGCAGCACGCAAGGGGGATCGGGCCAATCCCCAACTTGTGCATTCTGTCTTTTCGGTCGGTTGAGTGCCCGTACACCCGTTTCATGGGTTGGCTTAGGCATAGGGAGTTCATTCCATGTGTAAGCCCTAGCTAGACTGATGGTTGTGGCAGTGGGACCAACCGCACGCAAAGGGGGGATCGAGTAGATCCTCGGCTTGCGCATTATGCCTCTTCGACCGGCTCAGCACCCGCACGCTCATTTCGTGGGTTGACTTATGCATACGAAGTTCATTCCTAGTCTAAGATCAGACTGGACCGAGGGTGGCAGCAGCAGGATCGACAGCACGTAGGGAGGGATCGGGCTGATCCCTGACTTGCGCATTCTACCTCTCCGGTCGGCTGAGCTCCCGCACGCTCGTTTCGTGGGTTGGCTTAAGCATACGGAGTTCATTCCATGTCTAAGCATACGGAGTTCATTCCCAGCCTAAGATTTTGAGCCACGGTGCACATGCTGGGCTTGGGCATGTTCTGGTGTTGCATTTTTTTTGCCTGGGGCACCATCGTCAGAGCATCGTTGGAGAGCCTAACTGGCGGCATTGGGGGTTCCGATGATTGGGGGGGCCGGGGGGGTTTGCGCACATGATGTGCGATGGGTGCTGGTACTTGCGTCACGAGCTCCAACCTTCGACTCAGAAATCATGCAGCCTTAGGCTTGGAATCTCTTCCTTTATGCCTAAGTCAGCCTAAAACACAAGCGTATGGGCACTAGAACAACGGGAAGGGCTGATTACGCAAGTTAAAGAGAAACAGGATAAGAAGGCAGAATTCTGGAAATGCTCTTGTATTCACTGAAATGGAAGTGTTTGATGGTGTACAAATGAGGGAGAAGCAGCTCTTTATTTATAGTTGAGGCTCCAGCTTACACTTAATGGCAATATCCTTAGAATAAAGGCTAAAATCATGGGATTATACAGATTACAATCAATCAATATGCTAACTCCTAATTTTCAGGGTCAACCAAATCTACCAAGATGCTGCTGCTGATCCTGCCTGCTTCCAGAAGCTTCGCTTGCATGTCCAGCACCTTGGGCCCTTCTGGATATCATGTGGGCAGCTTGTATGCCAAGCCTTGGTCTCACGGGCTGGCTTGCAAGTTGGACGGGCGTTCTAAACTTGTTTGCTAGGCTTTGCACGTAGATACCTGCCAGCACGCCTAGTCTGCGGGCCTGAACCTCTGGCTCACTTGCTGGTGCACCTGATCTGCCTGGTGTGCCCACCCAGGGCATGACATTCTCCCCCCACCTGATTGCGCAATGTCCTCATTGCGTCTTCTGCATGGTACTACCTGATCTGGTCCCCGAACTACTGTAAGTCATCTGCTGGTTCCCAGCTTGCCTTACTATCTAGAAGTCCCTTCCAGCGCACCAAGTACTCTTGTTTTGGCTGATAGTTCTTTCGTCTCACCTCCCAGTCAGTTATGATGCTGTGGACCTCCTTCTCATATGAGGCCCTTGCTCTCAATGGCGTACGTTTTGACTCTGCCCATCCTGGATCTCCGTCATCCTCATGGAATGGCTTGAGCATGCTCACACAGAACACCGGGTGTCCCCTCGGCTTGGGTGGCATATCCAGCTTGTAGGCAACCTTGCCTACCCTCTTGACTACTCAAAAAAGTCCCTCATACCTTCAGACTAGGCCTTTGTGCAGCCCCCTATGGCATACAATGGGATGCAGCGTCACCAATACCAAGTCTCCAACCTGGAACTGCACGTCCCGCCTATTCTGGTCTACCCACTTCTTCGACCTCTTGGCCGCCTTGTGTAGACAAACTCTGGCCAAGTCAGTTTGCTCCTGCCATGCCTTGGCAAACTTGTATGCTGCTGGATTCGGCCCTGTATAACCTGCAGCAATCGAACCGGGTGTTAGTGGTTGTTGCCCTATCACAACCTCAAATGGGCTCTGGTTCATTACCTCGCTCCTTTGTAAGTTGTAGGAAAACTACGCAATATCTAGCAGCTTTGGTGAGTCCCTTTGTGTGGCACTCACATAGTGCCTGAGGTAGCCCTTCAATAGTCCATTCACTCGTTCTGTCTGCCTATCGGTCTGCGGATGCATGCTAGTGGAAAAGTTCAAGTCTGACCCCAACAGCTTGAACAACTCAGTCCAGAACCTACCTATGAAACGCCCGTCCCGATCACTAACAATGGTCCTCGACACTCCTCAGTACTTAACCATGTTCTTCAGGAACAATCGAGCTACCTCCTTGGCTGGGCACTCCTTGGTTGTTGGAATGAAGATTCCATACTTGGAAAACCTGTCCACCACTACCATGATGTTTCCAAACCCTTCTACTTTGCGTAGATCGACTATAAAGTCCAGAGAAACACTCTCCCATGGTCGCTCTGGCACTGGCAATGGCTCCAAGAGACCGCCTGGTTTCTTGAGCTCCACATTGTCCTGTTGGCACACAAGACAAGTCTTCACATAGGCCTCCACATTGTCCCTCATGTGCGGCCAGTAGTACCGATCCTTGATCAACGCCAAGGTACGGCTCACTCTGGGGTATCCAGCCCACCTTGAATCATGGCATTCTTATAAAACTTCCTTGCAGAGCTTTCCGTGCTGCGGCATAAACAGTCTACTTCCCTTGGTGTACAGCAAGCCATCCTGCAACCAAAACCGCCTAGTCTTACCTTGCTGGGAGTACTCCATCAAAGCCTTGGCTGTAGCATCATGCACAAGTCCCTCCTTGATGTGCGGCACCAGTGACCCCTCTAGTTGGCTAATGGCAGTAAGGTTAGCCTTTCTGTTCAGGGCATCTGCCACTAGGTTCACCTGCCCTGGCTTGTACTCCATCTGGAAATCAAATTCCATAAAAAAATCTTGCCATCTCACCTGCTTGGGGGACAGCTTCTTCTACGTCTGGAAGTAGCTGGTCACCACATTGTCCATCCTAATCACGAACCTCGACCCCAACAGGTGATGGTGCCAAGTGCACAAGCAGTGCACCACTGCAGTCATCTCCTTCTCTTGGACCGTGTACTTGCGTTCAGTCTCGTTTAGCTTTCTACTCTCGAACGTGACTGGACGTCCCTCTTGCATCAACACGCCCCCTGTGGCAAAGTCTGATGCATCCATATGCACCTCATACGGTTTGGCATGGTCTAGCAAGGCCAAGACTGGCTCTTCAATCATAGCCCGCTTCAACCTGTCAAAGGCTTCCTGGCACCCTACGCTCCACTCCCATGCTTTCCCTTTCTTGAGCAAGTCAGTCAATGGCGTGGCTATTGCTGAGTGACCTTTGATGAAGCGCCTGTAGTAGTTGATCAGCCCAAGGAACGATCTCAACTCAGTGACCTTGGCTGGTGGTTGCCACTCCAGGATGGCATGTATCTTGCCTTCATCCGTGCGTATCTTGCCACCTCCCACTATGTGGCCAAGGAATGGGATCTCCTGCTGGGCGAATGAGCACTTCTCCCTCTTGACAAACAGCTTGTGTGCCCGCAACACCTCGAACACCTGTCTCAAGTGGTCTACATGCTCTCCCGAAGTCTGGCTATAGATCACAATGTCATCTAAATAAACCACAACAAACTGATCAAGGAATGACTGGAGTACCTTGTTCATAAGGGTGCAGAATGTTGCTGGGGTGTTCGTGAGTCCGAAAGGCATCACCAAGAACTCATACAAACCATACCGAGTGACACATGCTGTCTTTGGCTCATCTCCCTCCGTGATCCTGACTTGATAGTAGCCCGACCTCAAATCCAGCTTGGTGAACCACCTTGCGCTCCCAAGTTGATCGAACAAGTCCGCAATGAGTGGGATAGGGTACTTGTTCTTGATGGTCAGCTTGTTCAAAGCTCGGTAGTCTATGCACAGCTGCAACAACCCATCATGCTTGTGCTGAAATAGAACCGGTGCACCATAGGGTGCCTTCGATGGCCTGATGAAGCCAGCATCAACTAACTCTTTAAGCTACTTCCTCAACTCCTCCAACTCTGGTGGAGACATTTGGTAAGGGGCTCTAGCTGGTGGCTTGGCCTCGGACACCAGCTCGATCTTGTGGTCTACCTCCCTCTTAGGTGGTAGCTTGCTAGGTAGCTTTGCGGGCATCACATCACTAAAGGTCTTCAGCACCTTTAGCACCTCCAAGGGTGACTCGATCTCCTTCTCCCTTGGCTCATCATATTTCAGGGTTGCCAAGAAGGTGTCTTCTTGTCTACTTATCACCTTGGCAAATTGGATGGCTGACACCACCTGTGACCCAACTCCAGACCCTCTCCTTAATGGCACTAGGCATTGGCACCTTGCATCCAAGATGCAAACACAATCGGTAAAAGGCACAAGGAGGGCGTTAATCCGAATAAGGAAATCCAACCCAATCACAAACTCATAGTCATCAAGGGGTATTACCTTAATGGTCTCCTTGCCTTTCCAGTCTTCAAGGTGCAACTCCACTCCCCGCGCTACTCCAATGGCTGGAACTTCCTTGGAGTTCACCGTTTTGATGGTACCAATCCCTTTCTGCACCTTTAGTCTGAGCTTCCGGGCTCTATCACCTGAAATAAAAAGATGTGAGGCACCTGTGTCCACCAGTGCGCTCACCTTCTGACCTACAACCATCAGATCCGTAAACATCAAGCCCTTTGGCTTACGGTTCCCCTTACTCTGGACAGCATTGAGCAGCAACGACCCAAGCTTTGCTGCCCCTGACTCTGGCTCCTCGTCAGACTCATTGTCTACAGCAGCCAGCTTGCCCTTCTACGGCTAATTGCACGCTATGTGGCTCCCTCTACATAGGTAGCATGCTAGTGGCTCTCGATCCCCTTTTGCTTTCAACTTGCCAGCTAGTGGCTTCCTCTCTCCATCCTTGGTTGAATGGTCTTGATCTTCATCCTTGGACTCCCGATCACGGTCCTTCCCCTTGGACTACTTCTTTCAGTCTCTATTGTCTCTGCCCTTACCCTTGGGCTTGGTAGACTCGAACTTGTTTAGAGACTTGAACTCTATCAAGTGCTCGACAGTAGTCATGGCTTTAGCCAAGTCATGAACTCCTCTTCTTTGTAGCTCATTCTTCACCCATGGCTTCAACCCATCCATGAAAGCAAATATGGTGTCCTTCTCACCTAGATCTGAGATCTGTAGCATCAGTTCAGAGAATTTCTAGAATATTCCCTTATGTCCCCTTACTGGCTCAGCCTGCGCAACTTTGCCCGTGCCTCATCATCGGCATACTCTAGGTAAAATTGTTCTCTGAACTCTTTTTGGAACTCTGCCCAGGTTCCAATCTTGGCGCTCCCACACCTAACATCATTACACCTACGCCTCTACCACAATAAGCTACATCAGTGAGATACATAGCAGCGGTGCTTACCTTTATCGCCTCGTCTTGCATACCCATGGCCTAGAAGTACTGCTCCATACCCCGAAGGTAGTTATCTACTTCCTTGGCCACCCTAGTCCCCTTGAACTCCTTAGGCTTGGGGACATCCAGTCTTGACTTGGACACTCCAGCAAACATGCCATTCCTAATGGCAGTCTTGCAAGCAACGAGCTCACTGGTAAGCTCTTCCATCTGCTGGTGCATGGCCTCCATGCCATCGCGCAAGGTCAGCACTTCAGCCTCTAAGGTCTGATTCTTTTGGGTGAACACGTCCAAGCCTTTGTTGAGAGCAGCTTGCAGCTCAGTTTGGATCTCCTCCCCCATGGAGTCTAGTGATGCAATGTGAGTCTCTACCCCCTCAAGCTTCTCCCCCATGTCGCCCATGGTCACCTCCACCTTGGCCCGCCTACCGTCCATGGTAGACCAGATATCTCTAGAACTGGCTTTCCCCTCTCTTCCACACCCATGCTCCTGGGCCTCTGGTTGTTGGTTAGCAACGTCACTTTGGGATGCCATCTCTTCTAACCTACACAACACAAACACGCAGAATCGAACTTGCTCTGATACCAACTGTCATAGGCTCCAACCTTAGACTCAGAAACCGTGCGACCTTAGGCTTGGAATCTCCTCCTTTATGCCTAAGTCAGCCTAAAACACAAGCATACGGGCACTAGAACAATAGGAAGGGCTGATTACACAAGTTAAAGAGAAATAGGATAAGAAGGCAGAATTCTGGAAATGCTCTTGTATTCACTGAAACAGAAGTGTTTGATGGTGTACAAATGAGGGAGTAGCAGCCCTCTATTTATAGTTGAGGCTCCAGCTTACACTTAATGGAAATATCCCTAGAATAAAGGCTAAAATCATGGGATTATATAGATTACAATCAATCAGGATGCTAACTCCTGATTTTCAGGGTCAACCAAATTTGCCAGGATGCTGGTGCTGATCCTGCCTGCTTCCAGAAGCTTCCCTTGCGTGTCCAGCACCTTGGGCCCATCTAGATGTGGTACGGGCAGCTTGTATGCCAGGCTTTGGTCTCACGGGCTGGCCTGCAAGTTGGGCGGGCATTATGAACTCATTTGCTAGGCTTTGCGTGCAGATACCCCGCCAGCACGCCTAGTCTGCGGGCCTCAACCTCTGGCTCACCTGCTGGTGCGCCTGATGTGCCTGGCGTGCCCGCCTAGGGTGTGACACTTGGCCCTTATATTGGCCCCCTATCCCTCATCAAACCTCGAGAACTCACACCCCCATAAAGAGCATTTGAGATTTTATAGGTTTGCTGCCAGTAGCCATTAAAGTGTCTGAAATGGGGATACTTTTTTCAAACGGTCACAAAATCTTCTCCACTTCGAGTTTTTAGCTGAATTTTTTTGTGCACGCCAAAAAAAATACATGGATCACCTCTACCAAATTTGGGGACAAAACGCTTTCTAAAAAATTTTTAAAAAATCTCGAACCGTAAAAAGTTTTGAAAATCATGAAAAATAGAAAACGGGTCGTCTTGCCACAAAACTTCACATGAAGGCTTGGGGGAAAATTGTATGAATTTACAAGACATAAAAATGGCATTGGCATGGTAGAAATATGAAGATGTGCTTAAACCCACCTACCACGCGTTCAATCCCCGGCTTGCACATCCTGCCTCTCTGGTTGGCTGAGCGCCCGCACGCTTGTTTCGTGGGTTGACTTAGGCATATGGAGTTCATCCCCATTCTAAGCATACAAAGTTCATTCCCAGTCTAAGATCAGATCGAATCGAGGGTTACGGCAGTAGGATCGACAGCATGCAGGGGGGACCGGGCCAATCCCTGGCTTATGCATTCTGCCTCTTCGACCAGCCAAGCGCCCGTATGCCCATTTCGTGGGTTGGCTTAGGCATAGGGAGTTCATTCCATGTCTAAGACCCAGCCAAATCGAGGGTTGTGGCAGTAGGACCGGCAGCAGATAGAGGGGGACCAGGCTGATCCCCAGCTTGCGCATTATGCCTCTTCGGTCGGCTCAGCGCCCGCATGCTCGTTTCATGGGTTGACTTAGGCATACGGAGTTCATTCCCAGTCTAAGATCAGACCGAAATGAGGGTTGCTGTAGCGAGATCGACAGCACGTAGGGGGGGATCAGGCCGATCCTCGACTTGCGCATTTTACCTCTCCGGCCTGCTGATCGCCCGTACACTCGTTTCGTGGGTTGGCTTAGGCATACGGAGTTCATTCCCAGTCTAAGATCGGACTGGGTCAAGGGTTGCAGCAGCAGGACCAGCAGCAAGATCGGCAGCACGCAGAGAGAGACCGGGCTGATCCCCGGCTTGTGCATTCTGCCTTTCTGGCCGACTGAGCGCCCGCACGCTTGTTTTGTGGGTTGGCTTAGGCATACGGAGTTCATTCCATGTCTAAGCATACAGAGTTCATTCCATGTCTAAGATTGGATCAGATCGAGGGTTGTGGCAGCAAGACTAGCAGCAGGATCAACAGTATACAGGGGGGACCGGGCCGATCCCTGGCTTACGCATTATGCCTCTCTGGTCGACTGAGCGCCTGCATAATCATTTCATCGGTTGGCTTAGGCATACAGAGTTCATTCCATGTCTAAGCCCCAATCGGACCGAGGGTTGTGGCAGCAGGACCGACAGTGGGATCGGCAGCACGCAGAGGGGGATCGGGCTGATCCGCGGTTTATGCATTATGCCTCTCTGGCTGACTAAGCGCCCGCATGCTCATTTCGTTGGTTGACTTAGGCATACGAAGTTCATCCCCAATCTAAGCATACGGAGTTCATTCCCAGTCTAAGATCAGACCATACCGAGGGTTGCGACAGTAAAATTGGCAGAATGCAGGGGGGATCGGGCTGATCCTCGGCTTACGCATTCTGCCTCTCCAGCCGACTGAGCACCCTGCATGCCCGTTTCATGGGTTGGCTTAGTCATAAGGAGTTCATTCCATGTCTAAGCCACAGCTGGACCGAGGGTTGTGGCAGTGGGATCGGTAGCACACCTGAGGGACCGAGCTGATCCCCGGCTTACGCATTCTACCTCTCCGGCCGGTTGAGTGCCCGCACGCCCATTTCATGGGTTGGCTTAGGCATAGGGAGTTCATTCCATGCCTAAGCCCCAGCCAGACCGAGGGTTGTGGTAGCGGGACCAGCAGCACGTAGAGGGGGACCAGGCTGATCCCCGGTTTACGCATTATGCCTCTTCGGCTGGCTCAGCACTCGTACGCTCGTTTCGTGGGTTGACTTATGCATACGGAGTTCATTCCCAGTCTAAGATGGGATCGGACCGAGGGTTGCGGTAGTAGGATCGATAGCATGCAGGGGGGACCGGGCCAATCCCCGGCTTGCATATTCTGCCTCTCTGGCCGGCTGAGCACCCGCATGCTCGTTTCGTAGGTTAGCTTAGGCATACGGAGTTCATTCCATGTCTAAGCATACGGAGTTCATTCCCAGTCTAAGATTTTGAGCCACGATGCACATGCTAGGCTCGAGCATGTGCTGGTGCCACATTTTTTCGCCCGGGGCACCATTGTCGAAGCATCGTCGAAGAGCCTAACCGACGACATTGGGGGTTCCGGTGATTTGGGAGGCCGCGGGGGTGTGCGCACATGATGTGCAATGGGTGCTGGTACTTGGCCATTATTGGGCCCCTATCCCTCTTCAAACCTCGAGAACTCACACCCCCTTAAAGAGTATTTGAGATTTTATAGGTTTTCTGCCAGTAGCCATTAAAGTGTCTGAAATGGGGACACTTTTATCAAACGGTCACAAAATCTTCTCCACTTCGAGTTTTTAGCTGAATTTTTTTTGTGCATGCCAACAAAAATACAAGGATCACCTCTACCAAATTTGTGGACAAAACTCTTTCTAAAAAAATTTTAAAACATCTCGAACCGCTAAAAGTTTCAAAAATTATGAAAAATAGAAAATGGGTCTTCTTGCCACGAAACTTCACATGAAGGCTTAGGGGACCATTGTATGAATATACAAGCCATAAAAATGGCATTGGCACGGCAAAAATATGAAGATGTGCTTGAACCCACCTACCACCCGTTCGATCCCCGGCTTGCGCATCCTGCCTCTCTGGTCGGCTGAGCACCCGCACACTCGTTTCGTGGGTTGATTTAGGCATACAGAGTTCATCCCCAGTCTAAGCATACGAAGTTCATTCCCAATCTAAGATCGGACTGGACCGAGGGTTGCAGGTGCAGGATCGACAGCACGAAGGGGGGACCGGGCCGATCCTCGGCTTGCGCATTCTGCCTCTCCGACCGGTTGAGTGCCCGCACGCCCGTTTCATGGGTTGGCTTAGGCATAGGGAGTTCATTCCATGTGTAAGCCCCAGCCGGACCGAGGGTTGTGGCAGCGAGATCGGTAGCACGCAGAGGGGGATCGGGCCAGTCCCCGACTTGCGCATTATGCCTCTTCGATCGGCTCAGCACCCGCACGCTCATTTTGTGGGTTGACTTATGCATACAGAGTTCATTCCTAGTCTAAGATCAGACCGGACTGAGGGTTGTGGCAGCAGGATCGATAGCACGCAAGGGGGACCTGGCCGATCCTCGACTTGCGCATTCAGCCTCTCCGACTGACTGAGCGCCCGCATGCTCGTTTCGTGGGTTGGCTTAGGCATACGGACTTCATTCCATGGCTAAGCATACAGAGTTCATTCCCAGTCTAGGCATACAGAGTTCATCCCCAGTCTAAGCATACGGAGTTCATTCCTGATCTAAGATTGAATCAAACCGAGGGTTGCGACAGCAAAATCGACAGCACGCAGGAGGGATCGGGCCGATCCCTCGCTTACGCATTCTGCCTCTTCGGCTGGCTGAGCGCCGGCACGCCCGTTTTGTGGGTTGGCTTAGGCATAAGGAGTTCATTCCATGTCTAAGCCCCAGCCAGACCGAGGGTTGTGGCAGCAGGACCGACAGCATGCAGAGGGGGACTGGGCCGATCCCCTGCTTGCGCATTATGCCTCTTCGGCCGGCTCAACGCCAGCACGCTCGTTTCATGAGTCGACTTATGCATACGGAGTTCATTCCCAGTCTAAGATCAGACTGAATTAAGGGTTATGGTAGCAGGATCGACAGCACGTAGGGGGGACCGGGCCGATCCCCGGCTTGTGCATTCTGCCTCTTCGACCGGCTGAGCGCCGCACGCTCATTTCGTAGGTTAGCTTAGGCATACGGAGTTCATTCCATGTCTAAGCATATGGAGTTCATTCCCAGTCTAAGATTTTGAGCCACAGTGCATATGCTGGGCTCTGGCATGTGCTGGTGCGACCTTTTTTTCGCCCGGGGCACCAACGTCGGAGCATCGTCGGAGAGCCTAATCGACGGCATTGGGGGTTTTGGCGATTGGGGGGGTCGGGGGGTGTGCGCACATGATGTGCAATGGGTGCTGGTACTTGGCCCTTTTATTGGCCCCCTATCCCTTATCAAACCTCAAGAACTCACACCCCCTTAAAGAGCATTTGAGATTTTATAGGTTTGCTGCCAGAAGCCATTCAAGTGTCTGAAATGGGACACTTTTTTCAAACGGTCACAAAATCTTCTCCACTTCGAGTTTTTAGCTGAATTTTTTTGTGCAAGCCAAAAAAAATACAAGGATCACCTCTACCAAATTTGGGGACAAAACTCTTTCTAAAAAAATTTTAAAAAATCCTGAACCGCAAAAAGTTTTAAAAATTGTAAAAAATAGAAAACGGGTTGTCTTACCAAGAAACTTCACATGAAGGCTCAGGGGACCATTGTTTGAATTTACAAGCCATAAAAATGGCATTGGCATGGCAGAAATATGAAGATGTGCTTGAACCCACCTACCACCCGTTCGATCCCCAGTCTAAGCATATGGAGTTCATTCCCAGCCTAAGATCAGACCGGACCAAGGGTTGCGGCAGCAGGACCGGTAGCACGCAGGGGGGATCGGGTCGATCCCGGCTTGCGCATTCTACCTCTCCTACTGGCTGAGTGCCTGCACACCCGTTTCGTGGGTTGGCTTAGGCATAGGGAGTTCATTCCATGTCTAAACCCCAGCTGGACCGAGGGTTGTGGCATCGAGACAGCATGCATGCAGAGGGGGATTGGGCAAATCACCGGCTTATGCATTAAGCCTTTCCGATCGGCTCAGCGCCCGCACGCTTGTTTCATGGGTTGACTTAGGCATACAAAGTTTATTCCCAGTCTAAGATCGGACCGGATCGAGGATTGCGGCAGTAGGATCGACAGCACATGGGGGGACCGAGCCGGTCCTCAGCTTGCGCATTCTGCCTCTCCGACCGACTGAGTGCCCGCACGCTCGTTTCATGGGTTGGCTTAGGCATAGGGAGTTCATTCCATGTCTAACCATACGGAGTTCATTCCCAATCTAAGATCGGATCGGATCAAGGGTTGCTGCAGCATGACCAGCAGCAGGATCGACAGCACGCAGGGGGGATCGGGCCGATCTCCGTCTTTCGCATTCTGCCCTCCGACCGGCTGAGTGTCCGCACACTCGTTTTGTGGGTTGGCTTAGGCATACAGAGTTCATTCCATGTCTAAGCCCCAACCGGACCGAGGGTTGTGGCAGCAGGACTGACAGCGGGATCGGCTGAACGTAGAGGGGGACCGAGCTGATCCTCGACTTACGCATTATGCCTCTTCGACTGGCAGAGCGCCTGCACGCTCGTTTCAGGGGTTGAGTTAGGCATACGAAGTTCATCCCCAGTCTAAGCATACAAGTTCATTCCCAGTCTAAGATCAGACCGGACCAAGGGTTGCGGTAGCATGATCGATAGCACGTAAAGGGGGATCAGGCCGATCCCCGGCTTGCGCGTTATGCCTCTTCGGTCGGCTCAACGCCCGCACGCTCGTTTCATGGGTTGACTTATGCATACGGAGTTCATTCCCAGTCTAAGATCAGACCGAACCGAGGGTTACGACAGTAGGATCGACTACACACAGGAGGGGACCGGGTCGATCCCCGGTTTGTGCATTCTGCGTCTCCGACTGATTGAGCGCCCGCACGCTCATTTCGTGGGTTGGCCTAGGCATATGGAGTCCATTCCATGTCTAAGCATACAGAGTTCATTCCCAGTCTAAGATTTTGAGCCACAGTGCACATGCTGGGCTCGGGCATGTGCTGGTGCCACATTTTTTTCCCTGGGGCACCATCGTTGGAGCAACGCCGAAGCATCGTCGGAGAGCCTAACCGGTGGCATTGGGGGTTCCGACGATTGGGGGTCCGGGGGGGTGTGCGCACATGATGTGTGATGGGTGCTGGTACCTGGCCCTTATATTGGCCCCCTATCCATCATCAAACCTCTAGAACTCACACCCCTTTAAAGAGCATTTGAGATTTTATAGGTTTGCTGCCAGTAGCCATTAAAGTGTCTAAAATGGGGACACTTTTTTCAAACGGTCACAAAATCTTCTCCACTACGAGTTTTTAGCTGAAGTTTTTTGTGCAAGTCAAAAAAAATACAAGGATCACCTCTACCAAATTTGGGGACAAAACTCTTTCTAAAAAAATTTTAAAAAATCCCGAACCGTAAAAAGTTTTGAAAATCGTGAAAAATAGAAAACGGGTCGTCTTGCTACAAAACTTCACATGAAGGCTTAGGGGACCATTGTATGAATTTACAAGCCATAAAAATGGCATTGGGATGGCAGAAATATGAAGATGTGCTTGAACCCACCTACCACCCGTTCGATCCCCGGCTTGCGTATCCTGCCTCTCTGGTCGGCTGAGCACCCGCACACTCGTTTGGTAGGTTGACTTAGGCATACGGAGTTCATTCACAGTCTAAGCATATGAAGTTCATTCCTAGTCAAAGATCGGACTGGACTGAGGGTTGCGGCAGCAGGATCGGTAGCATGCAGGGGGGATCGGGCCGATCCCCGACTTGTGCATTCTGCCTTTCTAGCCGACTGAGCACCCGCATGCCCGTTTCGTGGGTTGGCTTAGGCATAGGGAGTTCATTCCTTGTCTAATCCCCAGTCGGACCAAGGGTTGTGATAGCGGGACCGATAGCATGCAGAGGGGGATCGAGCTGATCCCCGACTTACGCATTATGCGTCTCCGTTGGCTCAGCACCCGCACGCTCGTTTCATGGGTTGACTTAGGCATACAAAGTTCATTCCCAGTCTAAGATCGGACTGGACTAAGGGTTGCGACAGTAGGATCGATAGCACGCAGGGGGACCAGGTCAGTCCCGGCTTGCGCATTCTGCCTCTCTGGTCGGTTGAGTGCTCGTTCGCTCGTTTCACCCGTTGGCTTAGGCATACAAAGTTCAATCCATGTCTAAGCATACGGAGTTCATTCCCAGTCTAAGATCGGACCGGACCGAGGGTTGTGGCAACAGGACCAATAGCAGGATGAACAGCACGCAGGGGGGACCGAACTGATCCCCAGCTTGCACATTCTACCTCTCCGGTCGGCTGAGCGCCCGTACGCTCATTTTGTGGGTTGGCTTAGGCATATAGAGTTCATTCCATGTCTAAGCCCCAACCGGGCCGAGGGTTGTGGCAGTAGGACCAGCAACAAGATCGACAGCACGCAGAGTGGGATTGAGTTGATCCTCGGCTTACGCATTATGCCTCTCCGGCCGACTGAGTGCCCGTACGGTCGTTTCATGGGTTGACTTAGGCATCAGAGTTCATCCTCAGTCTAAGCATATGGAGTTCATTCCCAGTCTAAGATCGGATCAGACCGAGGGTTGCGACAGCAGGATCGACAGCACGTAAGGGGGATCGGGCCGATCCCTGGCTTGCGAATTTTGCCTCTCCGACTGGTTGAGCGCCCGCATGCCCATTTCGGGGGTTGGCTTAGGCATAGGGAGTTCATTCCATGTCTAAGCCCCAGTAGGATCGAAGGTTGTGGCAACGGGATTGACAGCACGTAGAAGGGGATCGGGCTTGATCCCCAACTTGCGTATTATTCCTCTTCGACCGGCTCAGTGCCCGCACGCTCGTTTCGTGGGTTAACTTATGCATAGGAGTTCATTCCCAGTCTAAGATTGACCAGACCGATGGTTGCAGTAGTAGGATCGACAGCACGTAGGGGGACCAGGCTGATCCCTGGCTTACACATTCTGCCCTCCCCGACTGAGCGCCGCACGCTTGCTTCGTGGGTTGGCTTAGGCATACGGAGTTCATTCCATGTCTAAGCATACGGAGTTCATTCCCAGTCTAAGATTTTGAGCCATGGTGCACATGTTGGGCTTGGACATGTGCTGGCTCCGCATTTTTTTCATCCAGGGCACCATCGTCGGAGCATTGTCGGAGAGCATAACTGACGGCATTGGGGGTTCGACGATTGGGGGGGCGGGAGATGTGCGAAATGAT